>CM066034.1:852061602-852064102 GCA_033557465.1 Ichthyophis bannanicus
GTGTGTGTGTCACACATATATACACACACACACACACACATGCGTGCGCGCACACGCACTCCCTCTCAAAGTTTGTTTTATATACCTTCGTGAAAATGAGATTAGATGAAATGTCTTCCATGGTGAGACAATATGATTTCCTTTTGAAAAACAAGCAGAAGTGACAGGCAAAGTACAATTGTGACAAAGATGAAGGCATTGAGTTAGACCCTTCAGCAATTATTTCAATGGGTAATACACAAGCCCTTTCAGATTCTGGAACCTCTTGAGTTGACAATGTGCTTTTATTTCCTTTGTATACAACAAGCTAAATGTTTTCGGAAATCGCAGTTGTCTAATTAAGAGGCCTATGTAGACAGCTATGAGTTTCAGATCTGCCGAATACAGGGAGAGGCTGAATTTTTAAGCACACTTTTATTGTTCATTTAGCTGGATATTTCAGCTGCATAAACACTATTGAAAATAAAGGGCGTTTAATGTGTCTACACTAACGGGAAAAATTGCTCAGTAACTGATCAAAGAGTCAATGGCGCTGAACGGACAGTTTATAGATTTCTGTTTGTGCCACAAAATAAAAAATAAATCAAAAATAAACACATGAATTCAGCAGAGGAAAAAGAAACAATCGCCAGAAGTTATACTGCACGCTGAAACAACAAATATTTGGAACCATAAAATAGTTGTTATGGCTTCGTTGTCAAATATGACTTCTCTGTTTTCAAAACAGTATCTGTTCAGAAAGCTGTTACGTTAATATTTGTCCAGCATTTCCTTTAGCCATCAGGGTTTTGCAGACTTTGTTTTCAATTAAAAAGAAACACTGCCAACACCTAGCTTTAAAAGCGTGGCAATTTCGGGAGGTGGCTAGTACACATTTGACATATGATATTCAGATATATAACTCATGTTAATTGAAGGTACACTTTTTATATTCTGACTTACGGACTGCTCTGTGTTATACTTGGAAGGGGAAACAGAAAGCCCTAGCGGTTTTCGTCCGGTTTCAGAAAGAAGGGACGTCAAGCTAGAATTTAGCCAAGCCAGGCTGCACGGGGATGTGGGATCGTCCGGGACAGGAAGGGCAGTGGAATACCGCGCGCGGACAAACTCTCCGGGAGAGTCAGACAGCTAAAGCGGCTCGCGGACAAGCTCCCTCCAGGGGTTGTTGAGGGAGAAACGGCGCATGAACAGGCCCCTTCCAGGGGTAGCGGGAGAGAGTCAGCGGCGCGCGGACAGGCCCCTCCAGGGCTAGTGGAGGAAGCGAGGCGCGCAGGAAACCATTTGCAGATGAGGGATGCAACGCGTGCGGTCAGACTGTGAAGAGTCCGGTCAGGCACGACGCTTTGCAGTCTGGCAGGAGACTGAGCGAGGGCGAGCGCACCTATAGCTCAACACCATCTGTTAGAGTCTATACTCAAAACCCACTCAACCGTATTCCCAGACACCGCCTTTTTACCAAAGAAAAATCATTGTTAGCAGTTTCAAAATAAACACCAGATTGCCCATTAGTACTTTTCCCTCTAAATATCATTTAGTAATAACCGTATTACTGTGCACAAGTCTGTCGTTTTTTTTCTGGAGGTCTTAACAGTTCCCTTTTTTAATAAGAATTCTTTCAATAGCTATTTTTAAACTTTTTGATACTTAGTAAAATGCACGTCTTTTGAAATAAAGCACAATAGTATGGAGTTACCCAATGACCGTGCACAGTGCTGAATCTGTGAAATGTACGCATAGATAAAATGCTACAATACTCCCTCCGTCTCTCTATGTATATTTCAAATATGAAATAATTTAAGTTGAAGCCATAGACTGTGTGACACTAGTATAGCGGTAAAACAGGGAGGCATTATATTTATAAAGTAAATGATTGGGTTACAGACTCAGAAGTGCACAACTGAAAATATTTGTAGATAAAGCAAACACAGACCAGCTATTATTCCCTCCAAAGTGTGTGCCGTGCTTTAGTTAATGGTGTAAAATTGAAACTTTTTGCCGCTTCTGCTGTCAAATGATTTTTTTGGTATCAGACCCGAGTAGGACATTTTATTTTTCCCTCAGAGACAGTGACATTCCTCTCGATGGTGTTACTTAATCCAACCTCCCCCCCCCCCCCCCATCACCACGAGTATATACAATGTATTATCATTCTCTAATTGGAATATTATGTTATCACAAAATTGATTGTACATATTTCTTTTTTTTTCAGTTTTAGTGTTTGAGTGTTTTAAAAACAAAGGAAGTTTAAAATAAATTAAAAAATATCAAAACAAATGTAATTGTAAATCCAGCGCGAGGAATAAAATGACTACACTTTGCCAGTCATACTGAGCAGCGTGTGGTATCTGGATATTAAACAGAATTTCAAGCTTAATGAATGCATTGCTAACGCCCTGTCCACCTTTCTTGCTCCTTGAGAGAGCACTTGCTGGTCATGCTTCGCACATTTACAGTTGACCTATCGCATACCTACCAAAGAAAACGAGAGCCAAGCTGTCTG
>CM066034.1:852069102-852076602 GCA_033557465.1 Ichthyophis bannanicus
ATATATGGCCATATGTTTGTTCTAGTTCAAACTAGGGAAATCTCCACACCAGGATCATTGTCCAGATTGTGGGACAGAAAGAAAATACCTATATACATCTGGTATAACCATTTGCTGTTGTTCATAGTTTTTAATCAAGACTCTGTTTTTGCATATTTCAGGAATGTTTAAAGTACAAAATTAAACACTGAAACACTTTTGGTACAAAAAAATATTTTATGCAAATAGTGTAATTTGTTATGACTGCATATTCCCAAGCCTTTTTTTAAGTAAAATATAGCTTGGGAAACAAGACTTTTGTGGGACCATGGCATGTTTATATTTACATTAAACTGTACTTTAAACAATATAACAACTTATGTCCTAAACAAAAAAAAGACCAAATGGTAAAAAGAAAATATAGTCAATGAAAAGATGCCACAGAAAAGTAGCTATGGGAAATTAGACTGGCATACAAATAAAAGAAAGGAAAAGGCCCATATTTTATTTGTGGTATTGCTGAAAAGGATGGGAGTATCATGTTCATAGTGAAATAATGTTTTCTGGGAAAACATAAAAGCAGATGTTCTTCATTAGGAACACCCATTGTCTACATATCACAGCTATGAACAGATAAATCTATCTTATTTCACCCATACATTCCAGTGGTCGTAAATGATTACAGGATGCCAGTGCAACTGCTAAACCAAAACCATACTTACGGGTTAAAATAATTCTATTGTGCCATTATAATGTGTTTTATTGCAACTTATGGAAATTCCTGGTAAGTGCATCCTCCTGGCTTTCCCTTCCTTGTTTGGCTATCTTGTGGAGGCCCAGTTTCCAACTGTTGAAAACTGAAAAGACTGATTGTGGAGGAAGACAGGGGAAACAGGATTACATTACTGTCTAAACATTAAGCTGCAACAAACTAGTGAAGCAATGGCAGCAGTGCTGGGGCACATTGAATGCGCTTTCAGTGTATTACTGATCGCATGCCCTGCAACGGTTCCCAGATGGTACTATCACAGTCATACTGCTAGCTGGCATCTCTGTGGGTAGTAAATACTCCCCCCACCCAAATAAATCTGGCATTATTCTATGGAGTTTAGGAGACTTATCATTCCAAGTGTGTCCTTCTTTCCTGTATAGAAGCCAGACATCTGTTTATCCCATTTTCTTTCATACAGAGTTTGGAATAGTTTTAGGGTTTTTTCGTGTGGGGGAAGGGGTGGGTAAAGTTTTTGTCATATTTAACAGCTGTTACCAAATTTCAACCCTTTTGGCTTTTAACATACTTTTCAGCTGACCTCAGATTTTATACATAATTCACACTGTATAGAAAACGAAGCAAATACAGTGTCCGTTTTTTATTGCCTGTGATTTTGTATTCCCTTTATCTTGGGGAGGGGAGTGTTGTTTCTGACAGATTCAAAAGAGCAAAATGGAGTGTAGAGGGAAACATTTTGAACACAAAGAGTTTTGAGTTTACAACAAATGTTTTTGAATATTTAAGGTGGAACCATTGAGCTTACACCTTCTACTGATAGTGAACGGTAGCTGAAGACTGATTGGGAGGGTTTTTTTTTAGTCAACAGTGTTTCCTTTCACTTCCTGTCACAAAGGTCAAAGAAAGCTGACCTTTGCTGGCAGTCCTACTTGCTGAATTATTCATGTGATTGACTTTTTGTCAGTGCACACAGTTGTGCTCTGGGACATTTTATTCATTTACCTCATTTAAAGCGTCTTTCTGCACCTGTTCAAGTATTAATATCATGTAATTTGGGCCTAATGCCGATTTTGCTGAACACTCATTATATTTTTTATTAGCTATATTTCCAAACGATTATGTATGATTATTACCTAGCCTTACAAACAGCAATGGGTTATTCCCCAGACCTTTACATCTTCTTGTCAGGTTGTTTTCAGAAGCAAGGAGGATAAACATTTGACCAGCCCAGTGTTTTTATTCCTACTCCATATCCAACCAGAGAACTTAAAGCTTTTTCCCTTATGGCTTTGTGAAAGCATGATTAAATCCAACTCCGCAGAAGCTGTACAAATGCCAGCATTTATAAGGTCAACGCTTTTGTTAAAAATGCTATGTAAATGAGGATCTGCAAAAAGGGACATTAAATAAAATTAAATTCATTGTCTTCTTTAATGTCATTTACATTTTGGCTAAGCCCTGGCCTGTCAAGGAGGATTTTTTAAATAATTTTAATTACACGTCATTTAGGGATCCAAGGTTTTCTATTCAGTAGCATTTGGATAACCTGCAAAATGGTGACTGTTTATTAACTTCTTAAATGACAAGTTGTCATTTCATCTACATAATGTCCTAAAAACAGCACAGTTTAGTGGTATTTATTTTTCTTCTCGGCTTTTTTTTTTGGATGTGCACATAATTATTGCAAGAAAGGCCTCACAGCCTTTCATTTTACTTTGATTTTGCTTCATGTGGTGTTATTTAATTCAAGGAACACTAATAACTTGTGATTTTGTTTTCTGTGTAAACAGCTTCTTTGTTACTCTTCAGCTAGAAATTTGCTACTGGTTTCAAGGCTATAGTATATTCTGATTAATGGATATGGTTGTCAGTAATTCATTTCTGGCCAGGGTAAGACTATTGGCCCAAGGTGTGCATATCTCTATTATTTACAGTCAAACTACCATTGCTTGTATGGATAGGAAGCATCTGTAAAAATAACGATATAACGTGATCATCACTGGTCGTGTGCTATTTGGCAAGAATACGATGCATAAAAATGCAAAAGTATTATGGGTACATTTTGAAAAATGTCTTTATGTTCTTTTTCCCACCCCTCCACCCAGCCCATCCTTGCCATCCTCTAAACCATTAAGATTATACAATTCACATCATTCATTCTAAATCTGTACCAAGAGTAACCACTGTAGCAAGCCACAGTTAGTTCAATTGACTAAATATTTGAATAGTGCTATAAGAATGAGAAGATGCATCAGTGAAAACATTGTGTGGACTTCCCTCCACTATTCCCCCTCTGCATACGCCCAGTGGTAGAAATGTTTTTTGATGACATTTCTCACTGCAATGTCAGTAGTATATTTGGGGAAGAGGTGGAAGGGGACTTCTGCCGTTGAGCTTGCTCTTTCTCCCAGGGGACCAAATTGTTCCTAAAATGGTTTTCAGGTCAGAGCTAGGCCTGGAGAGAAGAGTTTTTTGACTCCCTCAGATGAATTTTTAAACTGAGTCAGAGCGTAAAAGCAATACTCCTTTCTTTTTTTTAAAACTGTAATTTGCTTACATAGCCAATTTGCATTGCTGGTGAGCAAAGGATCACAGCTGCATGTTCGTGTGTATGGGAGGGAAAGTGGGAGGATGGGATGCGTGAGCAAGGCTGTCAAAAACTATGGTTCAAGAGGTATCCTGACACAAACCATCCTGTGCTTCTGTTGCTGCCTTATCAGGTGAAAAGCAAAGATAATGCAAGGGTCTGTAATTTTATGTGGATGCCTTTGATGAATTGCATTAGATTATCTGGTAAAATTGGTCACATTCAGAGTTCTGGAGCACATGCTTACAGGAAGTAAATAATTTTTATTTGGTCTGATTTAATTATTTAAAAAAAAAGACTATCAAAGAAAGTGGGGGAAACCATCCTAACAAGGCTTTACTTGTTCCATTTACTATAAATGCACATGGAAAATGAGTGTGATTTTAGAGAGATTTATATGGAATCAACCCTGAAGCAACAGTGTACAGCTACTTTTAGAAGGCAGTGAATAATTTATTAGACATGGGAATCGAAGGGTTAGGGTGGCAGTGGGAGACATGTTGGAGGAGATGGAAGTTCCAGTCTCTAACGATGGAAATTGTCACTGCAGATGCCAGGAAGTGATTGACAAGCCAGGCTACAGGAAGTGAAAACTTGAGAGCTTAACCTGCACTTGGCAGGGCTTCCAGAGCTCACGCTCCTTAGAAAATGAAAACCATTCACCTCAGTCAAACTGCCAGAATACAAGCTCCTCTTGTTTGTTTATCTTAATGGCAAATCTCTCTGAAATGCTTGTGGTCAAAACTATATATACTACAGCATTGCACTGGCATTATTTATACTTTTATAATAAAGATGTAAATACAACATAGAAAGGAGTGAAATGGGGGAATTTATGTTGTAGGTCAGACAGTTGCTGTGGTTTCTGTACAACTTTTGGTTAGGCAACCTTAGGAGCTAGATTTTGCTTATTAGAAACAGAAAGTTGCAGCTTTAACATGAGGCGGCTGCAGTGCAATTGTGTCATGACTGTAATTTTTCACGTTTGTGCATTTTCTGGAGCCCTCGCAGTACAGATTCACGCAACTGCCACCGTGTTTATTAAAGGAAATAGTATCCACTTTTACACAGCTCCTAGACTAGTCAAAACTGGGGGCAAAAACAAAGATGCAGTTCCAACACTAAATTGATCTAATATCTGAAAACAAAACATATAAAACTGATCATCAAACACTTTAGTGCCAGGAATGAATAAAATAGATCTACAACAGCTGAAAACAGCAGTCAGGACACTGCTGTATTTTCCCAGTAATTCACTAGGAAATGAGTTTAACATGTGTGAAAAGGAAGGGACTTTACATTTGTGTTGTTATAAGCCATGTAGCATAGGCCCAACTAACGGAAGAAGTCGGCTCCAGCTTGTCTCTAATGAAAGACGAAACACGGTTACACATCTGGTGAGAAAGAACAGTTCATTTGCCGAGACAGCCCCCTCTCTCTCTCCCCTTCTTTCTCTCTCTTTCTCTCTCCTGCAGCTGAAAGAAGCTATTTTGACAGAAACAAAGCTGTGGGGGCTGGGCAGCTGATCAACAGTATTCAGCCCCTAACGATAAAGGAATTTTAAAAAAGGAAGAAGAAAAAATTGCTCTAATCTTTCGATAGTGTCTTAGCAGGCTTTCACTAAAAATCAAAAGACCCACCAATGATCTTTGCATAGAAACCTCACTGCAGTTTATAGAAGTTTCTCGTAGAATAGGAAATTGAAGGAAAGCAATTTATCTGGTGTTTAGCAGAGTTATTAAACAAGTTTCAAATCTCTATACTCTGTCTAAGGCTAAGTTCATCTAACTGTACCAAGTGCAGTAAAAGCACTTCACTGGGCTATGTATACCCGGGAAGGGAACACTCCCTCCCTCTCAAAATATGAATGCACTGTTGGAGCTCTGTAGATTCACCCCAACTCTGCTTGCTGGACTTACGAGCACATGGCAAGCTCAATTTTGTTAGGTGATTAAAAAAATAAAATGTCCCAAACCCTAACAGTTGGAGTAGGGTTATTATCGCACAACGAAGAGTTGTGCGTGTCATTTATTTTGAATAACAACCAGCAAAATCAAATTAGTTTTGGTATTGTGTGGATTGTCAGGAATACTCTTTACCAATACAGATTTGATCAGGGTTTCCTCTACAGGTCTCTGCAGACCTTGTGCGATTCGTGTTATATAGCAAACTAGGTTCATCTACTAGTAATGGCATTAGTAGCTTCTGATCATTAATTCTGACTATACAGTGGGACTTAACTGCACTGCCATCCATATGTGAAAAGTAATAACGCCAAGAGATTTTTATGAAAAAGAGGATTTAAAGAACTAAGCCAAATTCTATCAAGTATCATTTAGAACTTTGATTTTTCTGATAGATTAGAAAATATAGTTTTCTAATTTTTTTTAACATGAAATGTGGGCGATATGCTTATTTTGTTCTGTTTGCTAATCATAAGACATATGTGTGACACTGTGTATATATACACAGTAGAGATGTAAGTTAGAATTCATTATTCTCTTAAGGGTTTATATGTCTTATGGCGGTATTACTTTGACTAAAGGTTGTGTACCTGATCACGGTTCGTTTACATACAGACATTATTTAAACCCTTCTGCCTTTCAAAAATCCGACATTTTATTTAAACAATGTAATTTACATATAACTCTTTTAGTTTATGTCCCTATGCACTGTGCTGGCCCATTTGATTTTTTTTCTTAAACCAAAGTATCTTAAAATGCTTAAAAGCCGGAAATTTGAAAGCAGCCGATAAAATTATTAGTCAAGAGAGACAGATCTCTAATGAAATGGAATGAATTCTGTCATTCTTTTGAGCAGTTACTTTCTATTTTGGTTTCATAAATTAAACTGGAGATTTTTCTAATTGCCAAACAAAATGTTAGGCCTGCTTTAACTAGCTCTGACAATAAAATACAAAGTAAAGCCCACTGAGAGTTACATGTGGTATTTAATAAGAGACAGAGAAATGCATGGCTTTTTATGGTTAAGTATGAATTCACACCCACAGCATTTGTTTCAGATTAGAAAAGGTCTGTAAATCAGATCAATATGCTTGGATGATATGGTCCCTTAGTGGGATCTCCTATGTCATTTCTTTCTTGATATTTGGTTATTGGAAATCCTGCCAAAGTGAGCTTCCTCCATCTATTTCCATTTCTGAACATAGCAATTTGCTGTGTGACATAAGAAAGATTGGGTTAGAAAACAAGTGGGGATTGGATTGGACATGGTGCTAGTCCCAACAATTTGAGGTCACTGGGCACTGATCTGGACAGTGGACAAAAGTCATCTGTTACTTCTTAGATATGTGCATTGGTCCTTGTCTTGTAAAAGACCCAAGGGAAAAGTAGGATGGATTTCGGAAAATGCTTTTAGAAAAAAAAGAAGCAGGAATAAGCATCATTTATTAAATTTGACAAGCAGTTTCTAAATATAACAACATTTTCTCCAAAGATCATTACTTAGAACAAATAAATGAGTTATGCAAGTTAATAAACTGTTGCCTTTCAGCATTTTTACTCCATTTATGGACATATATTTTTTCCGTTTTTAAATGGATATTTATGACATCCAAAAATCAGAATATGTTTTCATTCTGTGGGGCATGAAAAGCAGTGTATGTTTTCATTCTGTAGGGCTAACTTACAACCACCACACCACAAAACTGAATTCAGATTTGCAAGTCCACTTGAATGTGACAGTTTAAATAAGGTTTTAATTAGAAAGTCCACAAATAGTAATCCAAATGCGTGCCTTATACCGGCACCTTGCTCTTAATGTTAAAATCCAAATGGATCCGATGGATCAAACCCAAAGAAAGCTTTCAGTTCATGTGCTCCAAATTTGCCACCTCTGAAGGCAGCGGCAAATTTGCTGCAATATCTTAAATCTTTAGCTTTGAAACTATTTTTTCAGAGTTTGAGGGTTGCTATACCAAACTAAAGAGACTGTTGTGAGACAGTTTTCTAGATACCTTACTTGGATAGCATGGAAGATGTTCAGTGTGCATAATTTGAATAAATAAATAAATATACATTTTGCCCCACTGATGTGCGGGGGCATAGGCTGATGCCCAGCAAAATTGATAAACTCAGCATCATATATAACATATCAATTGCACTGCACATTATTACTTTCCCACCGCCTTTTGTAAATCAGCAGTTATAGATCATAAAGGAACATATTCTTGCAGTTATGTTTG
>CM066034.1:852081602-852186602 GCA_033557465.1 Ichthyophis bannanicus
TCAGTGGATATCTGGTGTCCGCTGCTGAATATTTGAGTTCCCTTTTGCCCATGGTGGTCGGGTGCTCTACAAGCCCTGACTACTGCAGGCTGAATATTGGGCCTGTCCTGCTCTTGCCTTTAACATTTACTGAGTATTGCAATATTATCATAAGACCAACTTCACCACTCCTTGATACCTCTGTGTGATAGGCTGGATGGAAAGTGTTAGGTAAAATAAACAGGACAAAATTCTTTGTCCAAATCTTTTGAAGTCTTGTTTTGACTTTTATTTTATTCTATCCCTTGCTAGTTACTCCTGGCAACCAATTGGCTTTCATTCATGGCATCCAAAGATCTATGGAGGCCAGGCCCATCTGAAAGAAATTATCCAATCTTTAACATCCAGAAGTTTACAGTTATATAATGATGGTGAAAACCACAAACCTCGAGGGATAGCAAATTTAGAGATACTTCATAATGAAATTATCCAGTCAGTCTCAAAAGACAACCCACATGTTCTTGGGACAATACCTGCAATTTGGAGTTATTATTATTTTTTATTTGTGATAGAGCAAATCCAATTTGCTTCTTTCACTACTGAGTACAAAATCAGTCTTAGAAGACTGTCCCATGTAAGTGTTTACTGTTTGTTTTTCTGCGGAAAGCCATTGGAATCTTTTCCAACTGAGATTGCTGGGCCCAGCATAGTCAGAATGAAGAGCAGCCTGAGAGCATTCATTTTCTATGACTGGGCTTGTTTATACTGAAGAAACAGTTTGCTTTTTTAGCAGCAAGCTAAGCCGAGTAAATCACTGCCAGTGACACAGGCAACCCTGTTGTCTGGACAGAATACAGAAAGTTTACTTTTTAAAAGTATCCATAGCATAGTTTTAGCTAGTAGAAACACATTTTTTTATCATCGTTCAAGTACAGGATGACTGTTGCTACTGTCAAATGCGTGCATCTTTTTCCCCTGAAACATAATATGTGGAAACATAATTATTTATCCTTCCAATGCAGTGAACAATGAAAGCAAGGTGAAGGAAATCAATTTAAAAACAATTACAGCTATACTTAACTAATCCCTGTATGAAATATTGTATGATACCCAGTCATGCTTTCTAAACTGAAATCTATGGGAGATACCACTCTTTTTTTCCTCTTTCAAAGTAGGATATAAATAGTCATTGCCGTCTGATTGAACATCATACCAAATGTCAAAATATAAACCTGACTGTGCAGCTGGGACAGAAATAGTGCTTATGGGGTTATTTAGAATCCTTATTCATGATTTACATGTGTAAATATGACCATTTGCATGCGTGAATTGCATCCACATGTAAATGGCCATTTTAGAAAAGGTTCATTGAAACACATGGGTGACCATGCCACATGGAAACTGCAAGGGAGACTATCAAGATGTGGTCTGGACAGGACAAAAATCTATGGGCCCAATATTCAGCGGTGGCAGTGAGCCCTGCTAAAGTGGCTAGGTGCCACTGCTGAACTTTAAATCCGGATATTCAATGCCAGATCCCGGCATTGAATATCTGGGTTGCCTGGATTGCCAGGAAGTTAACCAGACAGTGGCGATATTCTGACATTGCCCGCTTAGCTTCTGTGGCAAAAGTTAGACCAGCCTTTACAGTGCCTGAATTTCACTGCATGTCGATAACCAGGAAGTGACTCAATATTGCTGCTGCCTGGTTATCGACAGGAACTGCCCCCAGAATGCCCCGTGTAAGTGCGGGTTAATATCCACCCCGCCCCTTCCACCTGTGTATTTCTCATTTCATATAGGGGATGTACATGTAAGCTTAAACTTGTGCATGCCCAGATTTACACCTGCTGCCTGACATGTATAGGTATTTTAAAAGTGGCATTTTTGGCCATCGCTTTACAGGAGATATCCCTTACAGGAGATATGCCAGGAGTGGAGGAGTGGCCTAGTGGTTGGGGCAAGGTACTTCAGGCCGGAAGGTCGGGGGTTCAAATCCCACTAGAGGACAGCAACCTTGAGCCGGAAGGACTGGGGTTTCTAGTCCCACAGGTGCTCCTTGTGGTCTTGGGCAAGCCACTTAACCCTCCATAGCCCATGTTCCCTGTAAAATAGTTATCTCCAAGTTATAATGCCCTGTTCAATGTAATTTCAGTTTGTTCAATGTAAACTGCACTGATGCAGAACAGCACGGTATATAAGAGAATGTAAATAAATAAATGCCTTATCCCTCTTGGTCCCCCAGTATTTATTTCCCCCTCTAAATTGAATTGAGGTAAAGACAGAGCAGGTTTGCAAAATGGCTCAGATATGTGTGCAGGCGCTAACATTTACATGCCCACATTGTGAAATACCAGCGCTTACATGTGCAATTTGTCGGGTTTCCTCTGGCGATATTTCCCATATGTATATTTGCGAAATGACTCCTTCCACAGCACATGGATATAAATCCCTATGCATGCCTGCATTTCCTTTTCAGAACTGAGTACATCCCAACCTTGATTTCTAAATTCCATTCTCCACCTACTATGTAAAATGTGCCTTTAAGTGTGGCTAAAAGCATTATTATATACCAGGGGTTCTCAACCCAGTCCTCGAGACACACCTAGCCAGTCGGGTTTTCAGGATAACCACAATGAATATGCATGAGAGAGATTTGCATTCAGTGGAGACAATGCATGCAACTTTCTCTCATGCATATTCATTGTGATTATCCTGAAAACCTGACTGGGTACGTGTGTCCTGAGGACTGGGTTGAGAACTGCTGTTATATAGTAACGACACTAGCAGGCATCTTAAATAAATGTGGTATCCAAGATACACCTACCTTTGACAAAACCGTTGAAGGCATTTAGATGACATATTCAAACTAGCCAGCTATCCCCCTTTATTGTTTTTGCTTACGGGATGTGTTCTATTTCATTACTCTGAAAGTGAATAAAATGCTTTTTCCATAGTGAGTGCTTAGAAGAGCTCCGTTTTCCAAATAGCATTCACTTTTCCTTTCCATATTTCCTGTTTGCACTACCCCCCTGCTGTGTTGTGATTGGAGGGATTGCAATTTAATGTAAAATTAAACATTTGGGTAGGGTTTGACAGCCATAGAATCCTTATAGATATTTTAAACAATGGTTTTGATGATCTTAAGATGGTTAAACAGGAAGAAAAGGATACTGCAAAAATCAGAAGGATGCATGGGTGCATAGGGAGAGGAATGGCTAGCAGAAAGAAGGAGGTGATGATGCCTCTGTACAAGTCTTTGATGAGATCTCATTTGGGATATTGTGTGCACTTCTGGAAACCACATCTTCAAAAGGATATAAACAGGATGGAGTTGGTGCAGAGGGTAACTATTAGAATGGTCGGTGGTCTTTGCTATTAAGCAGATGGGGACAGACTTAAAGATCTCAATATGTATACTTCGGAAGAAAGGCAAGAGAGTGGAGATACGGTAGAGATGTTTAAATACATTGGTGGCATAAATACACAAAAGGAGAGCCTCTCAATTGAGGGGTTAGACTCAGGAGTAATCAGAGGGAATATTTCTTTATGGAAAGAGTGGTAGAAGCGTGGAATAGTGGAGTGGTAGAGACGAGATTGTATCTGAATTCAAGCAAGCAGGGGGAAAGCATAAAGGATCTCAAAGGGAAATAAGGGACTGTAAAGCTTAGCAATTGGAACAGAAGGCAGACTGGATAGGCCGTATTGACTTTATCTGCCATCATTTTTTTCTGTGTCTTTGTCTTAATTTCTATAGTAATGTTAGCAAATAAATAGCATTAGAACGAAAGATATATGGGTCAATATTCAGCCACAGTGGTCAGCAGTTTTAAAACGCCTGATCATTGTGGTTAAAACTGAAACCGGAATTCAGCATTGGAATCCGGGTATCCTCGACTGTCAATATCCAGCTTTAGCACTGACCACCATCACTCTGGATAGTGGCGATATTCAGCATCTGTCCAGACAGCAAAACTGCATAAAGTTACGACAGCCTTTCAGGTGGTCTAACTTTATACGGGCACTTTTCCGGTTAATGGACTGAAAATCACCGCTGACTGGATAAGCACTGTACCTGCCTTTGTCCGACCCAGGGACCTCCCAGCACTGTCTGGATAGTGCTGTGACAGTCAGAAGGGATATCCAATGGCATTTTACTCTCAGTGGGATTTATCAAGTTAGCAGGTCTTGCTGACCAGATAAACCGCTTTGAATATCAGCCTGATATTTCTTAGATCTGCTCAGTGGGCAGAACTGTCACTAAGATCTGCCATTTTGTGTTCTGATATATTTGTTTTCAATCCTTGCAAGATGTTTCTGTTTGAAGTTCAGGGATCACCCTGTCACTTAACTGCTTTCCAATGTTGTAAAATCTAAATTTGAACATTATGGCCCCAATAATATCACATAACACCTCACAACTCACTTTGTACCACACCAAATTGTAATATACTATTCCCCTGTTTGGTAAACCAAGTTGACTTCCTAAGTTTGATGTAACTGCATCTCAATGGGGTTTGCTTATTGTTCTCTGTAAACCGCCTTGGCTAAAGGCGGTCTAGTAAAACTTGTTAAATAAATAAATAGGCTTGCAGGCTGAAATCCAGTCATTTGAGCTCCGATCAGACATGGCAATAACGCACATAAATTAGCAATATATCATTAACAATAAAAGAAAATGGACACAGGGCAGGATCAGGTGCACACCTTTGTTCCAAAATATAAGAGATGAAGCATGTCAGCACCAAGAAGATCTATGAAAAGGGTGAAATAAAGCAAAGGAGTCAAGAAACAGGCAAGCTGATATTTCAAGGATAGCACGGCACTCTTGCTTTCTTGCATGGTGCTCTTCAACAGCTTTGCTTGGTTGTTCTCAAACAGAATTAGTTGCAGATACCGAGCATAAGATAACATTTAATTGTTGAAGCACCCTAGGCTAGTCTGGCAATCAGACCCTTCAGTTAGCTGACATGTGCTTGTCATGCTTCTATGCTATATACAGAAGAATGACAATTGGACCATTGAACAGAGCACAATTGAAAGGAACATGGTTCTCCATCTTTTTAATTTATTTTCATAAAAGCCACAAGTCTGGATCATGCAATAAATAATATGTTATTACATATTGTTAGAAATGCTTCTTAACCCTTTGAAGGCTTACTTTAAATTTTTAATCCACATTCTGCAGCGGGGTTAATTTTTGCATATTTCAGGAAAATTGTACCCATCTTATTCAATATGTTCTAATAGTGATTTTCTTTCTGCTATGGTCATGTATTATATACCATTTGATAGGAATATTTAGTCAGAATTTTGGATCCCGAGAGTTTTGGGCCCGGCCTTTAATAAGAGCCACCTTTGGGCAGCTAGAACTACTGACCTTATTACTTCTTTTGTTCAAACATATATTACTTCTTAGGGGTGTGCAGGGAAAACATTTCCTTGCATTTCATTTCACTGGGGGTTTTCGGGTTTTTTGTCTTTGTATCGTTTTCATTTAATAGTGCGCCCTATTGCTCAATAGTGCACACTGTTCGTGCATGTATGAGTAGTGTGTGCTATTGCATAGCAGTGTGACCTATTGCACAATAGGACATGCTATTGCCGCTTTCGTTTCAAAACAAACGCACACCCCTACTAATTATTCTTAAACAATGAAAAGTACCTCAACCTAGACTTTAAATTGTAGTTGCATGCATCATATATCATGAACATATATCTTTAGTTTATACACTTATAGCTAAATTCCTTTTTCATTCTTAGATGCTCTATATCCTATAGCATTCTTCACTCTGTTGCCCACCATAACAAACACTGTGTTGGAATACTCCATTCTCTGAGAGCTATCTAGGATATATCTTGCTAGGGCAATTGTTTGGAAATTAAATCAGAACAGAATCTAATGAGTAAAATAAATTCTCTGTAGCTTAATGTGCCTAAATTTCTTATTTTCTTTTTTTACATATTTTGCGTAGGACAGTAGAGCAGTGCTAAATCAAAAATTATAACATATTTAGTTTTCAGATTGCCACCATTTTCGTTGTGCCTTGGTTTGTAATAGTATATGGCATTATGATGCCCTATAGTCTATACTAACTGAAGACACTAGTGCCTCATGCCAGAAAATAATTTATTCTATTTTGTGCCCATATTAAAATCGCTTTCTAAGCAGTACTCTAAGGGTGATTGAAACCTTCCACATGGTGGTATATTGTGAACTTATTCTATGGAGAAGGCCAATCAAATCAATCCCTAATATTTTTCTAGTGTTTGTCTGATATCCCACATTTAAAGTAATATATTGACTTAGCTAAAGATGGAGAGCTAAGACAACTAACCCCACTTAAATATTGTGTAAGATGTTGATAATTCAAAAGTGTATTACTTAGAAGAAGGGCAAGCATATTTTGCTTGCTTAGGATTAGCCGGAGGTTCAGAGAAGGCTGGAATAAATAAAGCGGGAATAATTGGGTTTTCAGATGCAGACATTGCAGGGAATTGAACATTATCTCTTCTTAGTGTTGGGACTACTGGGTGACTTCCTTAACTCTTCATCTTCATTCTCTGTCAGACTGACAGATTCCAGACGACTATGAAATATAATTTTACTGGTTATACCCCAAAGTTTTCTCTTTCTCCATCCTTCAACAGGTTGATTTTATGAGCCATGGCCACACTAAATAATGTCTTGCATTGCTTTCTCTTCCACTGATTCAACCATCTTTAAATGCTTGGAGTCAAGCAAGTCTCGCTCACCTAGGACTGTAGTTATTTATTTCTGTTTGACAACATCTTACTAAGATATTGACTTCACTTTGACATTGGAACTGCTACTGTGTTTGATTGCACTGTCAATCTAAACAGCACTTTTAACTACCCGTAGGAGCCTATTTACTAACCTGCTGTATGGTTTTGCACTTAACAAGGGTAATTCTATTAACTCCCATGCAGTTAACGTGTGTTACCATGCAAGTATGTGGGGCCTATTTTTATAAGGTAAAGTATGATCATACTTTATAGAAGCAGAGCAGGAGGGGACCCTACAGAGTGACGGGGGGGGGGGGAAGGGGGGATTGATAAGTTAGGTCAGTGCCCCCCCCCTTGCTGTCATTTTTATTTGTGATCCACTTTTTTACTTCAGTTTTTTCTGAGTTTTTCCTTCCCCATTCATTTTAATGGCAGATGAAATTTAATGTGGACAAGTGCAAGGTTATGCACCTAGGGAAGAACAACCCAAACTATGGTTACACGATGCAAGGTTCCACATTAGGAACCACCACCCAGGAAAAAGATTTAGGCGTCATTGTGGATAACATGTTAAAACCCTCGGCCCAGTGTGCAGCGGCGGCCAAGAGAGCAAATAGAATGCTAGGTATAATAAGGAAAGGAATGGAAAATAAAACAAAAGATATTATAATGCCTCTATATCGTTCCATGGTGAGACCGCACCTTGAATATTGTGTGCAATTCTGGTCGCCATATCTTAAAAAGGATATAGCGATTTTAGAAAAGGTTCAGAGAAGAGCCACCAAAATGGTAAAGGGGATGGAAGGATACTCCTATGAAGAAAGGCTAAAAAGGTTGTGGCTCTTTAACCTGGAAAAGAGACGGCTGAGGGGAGATATGATAGAAGTCTATAAATTAATGAACGGAGTGGAACGGGTAAACGTAGATCGATTGTTTACCTTATCAGAATATAGAAAGACTAGGGGACATGCAATGAAGCTACAGGGTAAACTATTTAAGACTAATAAAAGAAAATATTTTTTCACTCAACGTGTAATCAAACTCTGGAATTTGTTACCGGAGGATGTAGTAAAGGCTGTTAGTGTAGCTGGGTTTAAAAAAGGTTTGGACAAGTTCCCGGAGGAAAGGTCCATAAACCATTATTAAGAAGGGACCCAGGATATCAATGCTTGATACAGTACAAGCATTGTGGAACCTGTGTCCCTTGGGGAAACTGCTAGGTACGTATGACCTAGATTGGCCACTGTTGGAAACAGAATACTGGGCTTGATGGACCTTGGTCTGACCCATTATGGCATATCTTATGTTCTAGATATATGTGCCAAATCTAGGTGCGGCCACGTAGACCAACCCTAGACTCGGTGTAAATGCCCACAACTAGATTTGTAAACAGCGCATCAATTATAACATTTTATAACTTACATGTGCAAATTTAGGCCCAGTGTATGATCTGTCCAAGCTCCACTCCTATGTCCACCTAATCTGAAAGTATGCACAATGGGACATAAAATGCCACTTTCAGAATGGTGACCACCTAAAGCACACACATAAGTGCCCTTTCATACGTGAAAGTCCTTTAGAATAGGGACTTATGCTCCCTTTATAGAATCAGACCTAATATGGGCCAGATTCTGAGAGGCGACTTGCGGGGCTGCACGTCCTGGCCATATTCCCCCACAGGTTTTCCCCGCACGGCCAGAATATCAGTATGGGGAGAACTGGAAGGGGGCAGAGCTGGGGCGGGCAGAGATGGCAGGATGTACAGGGCCTATTCAGGTCATGGCCCTATATGTCCTCTGGATCAGGGATAGACACACTGCTTATTCCACCTCGGAGGTGGAATGAGCAGCTGGGACAGAGGCAGTTTGGGCCAGAACCCCCCAAGGCCGGAACAGGAGCCAGGTAGGACCCCACCGCCTGATCCAGGCCTCGGCTGCCCAGCCCAGAGTCGGGCAGAGGGGTAACAGGGGGTCGGCGCTATGGGGGGCACACGGCGTGCGGGGAGGATATCCCCATATGTATGCAGGGGCATGCCGGGCTGTTCTTGGACCCGATTCTGTATGCCACGGGAACGTTTTCTCCCGCGTTACAGAATCGGATACTAACGGGCCCGTCCTGTCCAGGGCTGTCTGGACAGCCCAGATGTGCCCCTTTCTGAATTGGGCTCCACATGTTAGCTAAAGTTAGAGTATATAAAGTGCAAAACCTCTGTGTCAACTGTTAGGGACAGTTATCATAGAGCAATGATTCCTATGCACATTAACAGCACAGCAGAATGCGGGTGTACCTAAATGTACTGCATTATCTGCTAGCATTAGCAGCTGACATGTGGTAATAACATCTGTGTTAATATTCCCTGCTAAATCCCTGCCTATAGTATGCCATTAATAGGAATTTCCACATTAGAGAAATAATTTTATAACAGGGCGCTAAAGTTAATAGGGCAGAAAGGGTGCTTAGTTGTAGCTTATTTTATAGAGACAAATGTGTCTTTATAAAATACTAGCAGAAATCCTGCAAAAATGGTGCCTAGACTGAAGGTGCAGACATTGCGCCTGCTCTCAAGCAGCATAAATGTTAGTGGGTACTTTGCGCACAGACATGTGTATATTATAAATACGGATGTAAATTGCATCTGTGTTCATGTTCCACCCAAACTCCTCCCCTGAGCATACCTGTTCTACAAGTACACGCTGGCTTGCACCGCATGCATATTTTAGAAGTGACTTAATTTTACGAAAACCTTTTATGTGCCTAAAAGGGCATTTTAGGAGTGAAGATAGTTTCTAAAATTATGCTGTAGATGTTTAGCACAGGCTAACATTAACGTTGTGCTGGACTGTTAGTGCTGATTAAAAGCTACATTAGCACTTTACACAGCTTAGCAAATAGGCCCCTAAATTGTTGTGCTGTATTCCTCATAAGATTTTCTATCATATATTTATTCTCATTGTATGTCATATGAAATTATTTTATATATTGTATTGTACACAAAAGGTAGTAATTTATTGTATTCAAAGTTAAAAACAAAAATATTACTACCCAAATATCTGGACTTCTACCAAGTGTTCCTACTATATGTAGCCAAAACCAAAATAAAGAACTTCACATTATTAATTGCCCAGTATTGTTTATAATCAGGTCTGGCCTATCCACTAGGTGGGCTAGGCAGCTGCATCAGGCAGCAGGACCATGGCGGATGGCATAGCAGCTTTGTGCCGCCCCTTTGGTTCTTGCAGCAGACCCATGTGCGGTACACATGGTCTGCCACTTCTGATCCCTCTCTGATGCAACTTTCTGTCAGAGGGGGGTCAGAAGCGGCAGGCCTTGTGAGCCAAAACACATAGGGATATGTTTACTATTCGGCAGTAGTGGCTTCCATACGTTATCGGAACCGTGGCCCCATTGAATTCAAAGGGGCCGCGACTCCGATATCGCACAGAAGCCGCTACCGCCGATTAGTAAACATACCCCATAGCCTGCCCAAGGCACCAAAACGACGGCACAAAGCTGCCACTTTTAAATTGCCATCGCTGCTGCTGCTGGCCCCCCAAAGACTGAATCAGTGATAGCAGCGGCAGTGGGGGCTGGCGGTGGCATGGCTCAGCACTAGAGGGGGGTGGCTCGGCATGAGGGGGTGGCATGGCGCAAGGGCGGGCAGCATGGCATGGGGGTTGGCACAACCAGAGCTCCTGTCTGGAGCGCCAGAAACCCTTAGGCTGGCCCTGTTTATAATCCTTTTTAATTTCTCCTCTTATTGATATAATTTTATGATTTTAAAAAGAGGCATCAAAAGCGGTATAGAGGTAGACGAGAATTTAGCCACATTCACTGCTTGTTTTCATTACTTGCCTCGTCAGAATGTCTTTTTTATCTTTTAAACTTTTTCTTTAGTGACTCTCCACAGACATTATCTTATCGATATACGCTGCTATCACAGGCCACAAGTTGTCAATACTTGCTTTATTTGTGATCAATAAAATTTTCTACTTATCTTTTTTCAGTCCTCCTCACAACTGCTTGACACTGATATTTCAGCTATTGCTTGCTTCTGGAGCATGTGAGATCTACATTTTAATGCAGTCCAAACTCTCCGCAGTGTTCTCCAGCAGCAAAATTCTCTCACTGGAGGATGCTGCACAGAGTTTGGAACACATTAATATTTGGCTCTCACAAGCCCCAGAAGCAGTAAGTAACATTAGTATGGGCCCCCTAAAGTTAGCATGGGCTCCCATTCTGCTTTTGCAGCTCAAACATATGCTCCCAGCACACCCTTTAGTAAGCATGCTCCTAAGTGCTTAATTCACTTTTGTAACAGGCCAACTTAGTGTCCAATCATAAAAAATGAAGGGGTAATATTTAGCTTGTGGCAATCAGCATTTGAATATCCAGATTTAGTGGTCAGTAGGGGCACTATTGGGATAGTAGCAATATTGTGCCGTTATCTGGACAGGCAACCTGCATAGCATTTAGGACAACATTTTTGCTGTTCTACGCTATCTGATAAGTGCTGGGTCCTCTCCAGCTCTGCCTATGGACCACCCCCCACATTCATAATGTGATTTGCATGTTCATGAATGCACATCCTTATTATAGTTTAGGTCTGCTGTTCATTTATGGTTATGGTTAAATTTTATTTTATATACCGCAACATTGCATAGCAGTCTATACAGTGCATAATAATTAAAAAAGAAAAGAAGTAAACTCCATAGTGTAGACAGGAGAGATAGGAACAACATAGAAAAGATAGGTAAACGGAATAAGATATAAAGATAAATACAACAAATCCCTTAGACTATATAGGGCTGTCCTTACCATGCCCAAAGGGTACCATCATACCAGAATAGCTAATAAGGTAGGTTAAGAGCAGGCCTAAAAAGGAAGGTTTTCAGAGATTTTTTGAAGCACTTGAAATTTAATTCTGTGCAGAGGTAGCCCGGTAAACCATTTCAATGTGCCGGAGCCGCAGCAGAAAAAGCTAATTTCTGCAAGGAAAATAGCAACTGAATATCATTGCCATTTGGATAATTTTGCAGCCAGCCCTCTTTCCATTTTCCTACTGCCCCTTTATTATAGGCATAGCCAAGTTACATATTGACCAGCCACTGGTGAACATATATTTATTTTATTTATTTAAATTTATTTCTGTATCGCCTTTCTACAATCCAAAGCAGTTTACAATTAATGAACATGTAATAGGGCTTTGATCTGTACACTGCTTACAGGGAACTAGAATGGTAAACAACAGCAAAATCATATATATATATATATATATATTCTGAAGATATTCAGCCCAAAATGTGGCTATATTATTTTGAGTGCTCAATAGAATGTTGTTATCTCCTCTCTCCTGCTTCCTCCTCTCTCTTTGTTGTTCTCTCCCTTTCCTCTGTCTCTCAATTTCTGTTGCAGCAGCCACATCTCTTCCCTCTATCATCCCTTAAGCGGCCCAGTCCTGCCACAACCATCATCCTAGTAGGAAGTTGAAATCCAGAACTTCCAGGGTAGCATTCTAAGAAATGCTTTCCGCTCCATGTGCAGGACTCAAAAGGCAGGCAGAGCACCGGAGTCTCAATGTGTGGATGAGATGATGATGCAAAGAAGAGGGTTTTGGATTTGTTAGGAACTACGGAACATTCTGGGGAAAGGATGGGCTTTTCTGAAGGGATGGGCTCCACCTTAACCAGGATGGAATCAGGCTGCTGGCATTAGCCTTTAAAAAGGAGATAGAGCAGTTTTTAAACTAGATAATAGAGAGCCAACAGTCACCCAAGAGTGCATGGTTCTGAATAAAGTGTGAAGATTCTAGCAAAAGATTGAAATTAGGGCATATTGATAGAGAGGTTCCAATAAAAACAAAAGTAACCGAAATGCCCTTAAGTACAGAGCAGACAGAGCTTAAATATTTCAAATTACCCTTGCCTACTGATAACCAGATTAATAGGAATAAAATGCGACCTCTAAAATACTTGTATGCAAATGCTAGAAGTCCAAAAAATAAAATGAGAGGTTAGATATGATTGGTATCTCAGGGACCTGGTAGAAGGAGGACACTGTGATACCTGGGTACAGTTATATCGCAATGATAGAGTAGATCAAATTGGTGGAGGGGTTATGCTCTATGTTAGAGAGGGCATTGAATCACACAAGATTAAAGTCATGCAGGAAACAAAATACACTGGAGAATCTCCATGGATTGAAATTCCATGTAAAAAGGGGAAGGCGATGGCAGTGGGGGTGTACTACTGACTGCCTGGCCAGAATGAACAAATGGATGATGAAATGCTCAAAGAAATCAGGGAAGCTAACAAAAGTTACAATATAGTAATAATAATGGGTGATTTCAATTATCTCGGTATCGACTGGGTCAGTATCAGGGCAGGAGATGCTAGGGAGATAAAGTTTCTAGATGAAATAAATGACTGCTTCTTGGAGCAGCTGGTTCATGAACCAACAAGCCATGTTGGACCTAGTCCTTAGTGGTACACAAGATCTAGTGCAAGAGATAAGGGTGTTGGGGCCATTTGGCAATAGTGATCATAGCATGATCGCATTTGATTTCATAAATGGAGAAGGATGGTAAGGAAATCCACAGTACTGCCTTTTAACTTTCAAGAGGGAGACTATAATGAAATGAGGAAAACAGTTAAGAAAAAGGAGTAAAATATTTACATCAAGCATTGGTGTTGTTTAAAAATACTATCTTGGAAGCCCAGAACAGCTGTATTCCATGCTTTAAGAAAAGTGGAAGGAAGTCCAAAAAACTGCCGGCATGGTTTAAAGGTGAGGTCAGAGAGGCTATAGGAGCCAAATGATGAAAACTGGAAACAACAGAAGCACTGGCAAGTTAGATGCAAGGGACTGATAAGGCAGGTAAAGAGAGAATTTGAGAAGAAGCTTGCTGTGGAAGCAAAAATGCATAATAAAGACTTTTTCAAGTATATTCATAGTAAAAAAAAACTGTGAGAGAGTCAGTTGGACAATTAGATGATAGAGAGGTAAAAGGGGCACTAAGAGGGGACAAGGCCATAGCAGAAAGACTGAATGAATTCTGTGCTTTGGTCTTTATTGAATAAGATGTAGGGAAGTTACCCATGACTGAAATGATATTTAAAGGTGATGCATCGGAAGAACTGAAAGAAATATCAATAAACTGGGAAGATGTAATACAACTATTTGATAAATGAAACAGTAGCAAATCATCTGGACTGGATGGTATATATCCGAGAGTATTGAAATAACTAAAATATGAGATTCCAGACCTACTATTAGTAATCTCTGAACTATCATTAAAATCATCTATAGTACCTGAAGACTGGTGAATGGCCAATGTAACGCCAATTTTTAAAAAGGGTTCCAGGGGTGATCTGGGAAACTATAGGCTAGTGAGCCTGACATCAGTGCTGGGCAAAATGGTAGAAACCATTATAAAGAACAAAATTACTGAACATGTAGATAGTCATTGTTTAATGGGAGAAAGTCAACATGGCTTTAGCCAAGGAAGGTCTTGTCTTACTTATCTGTTATATTTTTTTGAAGGTGTGAATAAACAGGTAGACAAAGGTGAGCCAGTTGATATAGTGTGTATCTGGATTTTCATAAGGCCTTTGACAAGGTCCCTCATCGCGAAGTCAAAAAGTCATGGGATAGGAGGCAGTGTACTACTGTGGATCAGGAACTGGTTAAAAGACAGAAAGCAGAGGGTAGGGCTAAATAGCCAATTTTCCCAATGGAGAAAGGTGGAGTACCTCAGGGATCTATGCTGAGTCTGCTGCTTTTTAACACATTTGTAAATGACCTGGAAATGGGAATAATGAATAAGGTAGTCAAATTTGCAGATGACACAAATTTACAGATGACACAAAATTATTCAAAGTCGTTAAAACCCAAGAGGATTGTGAAAAATTGCAAGAGGACCTTGACAAATTGGAAGACTGAACGTTCAAATGGTAGATGAAATTTAATGTGGACAAGTGCAAAGTTGTGCACCTAGGAAAGAACAACCTAAACTATGGTTCCACGATGCAAGGTTCCACATTAGGAACCACCACTTTGGAAAAAGATTTAGGCATCATTGTAGATAACATGTTGAAACCCTCCGCCAGTGTGCAGCAGCAGCCAAGAAGGCAAATAAAATGCTATGAATCATATGGAATGAGAATAAGAGAAAGGATATTATAATGCCTTTGTATTGTTCCATGGTGCGACCGCACCTTGAATATTGTGTGCAGTTCTGGTCGCCGTTTCTTAAAAAGGATATAGCAGAATTAGAAAAGATACAGAGAAGAGCCACTAAAATGGTAAAGGAGATGGAAGGATACCCCTATGAGGAGAGGCTTAATAGGTTAGGGCTTTTCAACCTGCAAAAGAGATGGCTGAGGGGAGATATGATAGTGGTCTATAAATTAATGAATGGAGTGGAAAGATTATATATCAAAAAGTAGAAAGACTAGGGGACATGCAGTAAGAAAAAATATTTTTTCATTCAACACGTAATCAAACTCTGGAATTCGTTACCGGAGGATGTAGTAAAAGTTGTTAGTATAGCTGGGTTTCAAAAAGGTTTGGACAATGTCCTGGAGGAAAGGTCCATAAAACATTATTAAAGATCACCCACATAATCCACTGTTTGCCCCAATACAAGCATTATGGAACCTGTGTGTCTTTTTGTGTAACTGCTAGGTACTTGTGACCTGGATTGGCCACTGTTGGAAATAAGATACTGGGCTTGATAGACTTTGGTGTGACACGGTATGGCATTTCTTATGTTCTTATGAGGGAGGGAAATTTGCCAGGCCTGGTTCTAGAGGACATTTGTATCTGACCCTCCAATATATTGTTGGGGTCAGAGTTTTCCTTGGCATTAATGATGCTTTGTGTGAGTTATATGAAAAAATGAGGGTACTCTAACATTGGTACCTCTATGAAAACAGAGAATCAAATGGAGAGGGCCCCATAAATGGGCCTTATTTACTAATTTGTGTTAACATGTAAGCAAGCAATGTGTGCCTTCAAGTCAGTACTGACTACTGGTGACCCAGCAGCTCCTAGGTTTTCTTGGTAGTCTAACTGGAAGTAGATTGCCAGGCCTTTCTTCCTAGAATCAAAAAAGTCACCAAACCATATAAACCCTTTCTATTACAACTTTTTGTCTGAAAAAAACGGAGGAGGAAGGAATCGAATGTCCAACCACACCAGACAGCTCAGTCCATTTTAATCATTTTCTATAGTATTTCAAAAACTTATCTGTATCTGTATATCTTGCTGTTAGTTGTATTTCATAAAACCTCCACGGTAATATCGTCAAGCAAACACACGACGTGCACGTTTTGGGACTACTGCCCTGTTTCAAGTGCCATCTTCCTTCAGCCAGCAAAAACCGCTATAAACACCCGGCTGAATTCCACTGCCGATTATAAAGGGCATTGTATGTTAATTGGCTAAAATAATTTGTCACTCAACTTGGAACACCATTCAAACGACAGGGAAATCCCACTTTCACCGGGGAGTCCCTCTACGTCATTGATGACATCAGAGTAAGCTCGACCATTCAATTTCTTTATTAAGCCCTGATGGGGTAACTGTATTAAATTTAAAGATTAAGCTTTGTTCTCATTGTTGCAGTGTTGCTATATGATCGCCTCCCCTAGGTCTCGGGGGGGGGACATAATCCAAAACTGTCCAAGAGATGTCCTCAAATTTGTGATTATGAGCCGAACAGTGTTCAACAATCGGAGCAGATATCACTTGTTGTCTGATTCGGGAAGCATGCTCACTCAATCTAGTCTTTATCATCCGTGATGTCCTACCTATATATACCAGCGGACACGAACATTGCAAAACATAGATCACAAAAGTAGATTTACAAGTTGTTGCCCACCGTCGTGCGAAAGATTGCCCTGTTTTTGGGTGAGTCCAAGTTACGCCGGTCATAGAGGTAGCACAATAAATACAAGAAGCACAGACTGAATGACCTCGACCAGGCAGAAACAGAGGAATTGGTCGATCAACCGGAACGGTTGACTGTACTAATTTATCCTGTAAATTAGGACCCCTTGAAAAAGCTATTCTGAGAGGTTTTTTAAAACATGAGTGCAATTCCCGTACGACCCAATATTTCTTGAGTATTCGCACTACTTGTGCACTATAGATGGTGTACGGAAACCCCCCCCCCCAAAAAAAAACTCAGGCGGTGCAGTTGATTGCACTGACTCCAAAGATTCATCCATTAACCATTCATGATGAACATAGATGGCCCGACGGTAAGCTTGTTTAATCACTCGTTCCGGGTACCCTCTCTCTCATAACCGTTTAATAAGGTCCATGGGATGGACCTTAAAATCAGCCAAGGCAGAACATGACCATCTCAAACGGAGAAATTGCCCAAACGGGAGCCCGCTTCGCAATGGGCCTGGATGATAACTTCGATAATTCAATAGGCTATTACGTTGGGCACTCTTTCGAAATAATGTAGTACAGAAAAAATTAGTTTCCTTAATTATTAGCATTTCAAGAAATTCAATTTGATGAAAATTGATATGCGCTGTGAAAGAAATATTAGGTTTTAATTCATTCAACCATTTTAAAAATTCTTGTAATTGAGAAAGAGTGCCAAACCACAGAAAAAATATGTCATCCAAGTATCTCCTCCAAAAGAGGACATGGGCAAAATATGGAGAGCCTTTCTTCCTAGGCAATGGTGGATTAAGTTACTTGCCCAAGGCCACAATGAATGCTAGTGGGAATCAAACCCTGGTCTCTTGGTTATCAAGCCAGTGTTCTAACCACTAGGCTACTCCTCCACTCTGTGTTAACATGTAAATGCGCATTAATACACATTCGCACTTGTTAGTGCAATTAAGGCACATTAAATAGGGCTAGCCTTATTATTCTCAGTAGGATTTACTAACTGTAGGCTTAACTAAAATTATCATGTGTTAATGTGCATTAATGCATGCTAGCTGGTTAACACATGTTAGTGAATTAGGTCTCTTGTAGGATTACTCAGTCTGGGAGAACCTCAAAACTCTGTAGTCAAGCATAATGAACTATTAATTTCAGAGAATCCCTTAACACTTAAAATGCCTGCAGTGGTCATTCTCTATGACTTTGTGGAACTATCAGACATAAGAAAAACCTTGTGCCTTCTACATTGTGGAGTATTATATTGGCTTCATCTTTCTACTGCAATAATATATGTTGACAGATATGCCCTTTGAATAGCTTGCATTCTAAAAACTTAACGCCTGATTTAAGCAAGAGTTGAAATTTCGACTTTGACAAGCTCATTCTAAATAGATGTAGGAGGACATTGCACATGCTAAAACTCATTTGCATATGATGCCCCTTCATTTCATTGTATGTGTACCGTTTAGCACCTACAATCTCCTTTTACCTTGATTTAGCATGTACACAAATCCATTATTATATAGCTCATTATTTTTAGCCTGCACATTAAGAGGGGGATATTCAAGAAAGGGGCCAATTTAAAGTGGCGACTGCTAGCCACTTTAACTGTGCTGGTTGCTGCTACTGAAAATTCCCACCTAAGTCTTATTGCATAGGCCATTAATCGGCCTGATTTAGTTCCTCTTGCAATATTATACTGATAATACTACTTAACATTTTTATAGTACTACTAGGCCTCTACAATGATACACAGATCTAAATAAGAGACAGTCTCTGCTCCATTGAATATAGTCTATCTGAGGCACAGACATGACAAAATTAGAGCCATTACTTCAATATTAAACATGTTTATATTCAAAAAATTGAAGACCTCTGGTTTTCCCTTCACTTCTTAATCTGAAATGCAAAATGTCAAATGAAACTCGTCATATCTGGACATTAAGTTAATGATATCTCTACAAAAACAAATGACTACTGTTCTACACAGTATCTTTTGTATCTATTATTACCCAAGTTAAAGAATACTCCTCCTTTCTTGGTAGAGGATTATCTCATTGACCTTTTCTTAACCTTTTGGTTGAATGTTGCTGATAGCCTCCTTTTACCTTGCTTTGTAATGGGAAAGTCAGTGGTGATTGGCAGAGGGGGTAACTTGTGGTAGGAAACCACTTTAAAGGGTAAATTCTCAAAAGCTTAGGTGTCTTTTACACAGGTAAAATCGGAGTTACTCTAATACATTTTAAAGGTAGCAAAGTATCTGCATACTTTTGTAATGTGTATAACTTTTAGCCTTATTGAAAATGAGCATTCCCAGGGGATGACAATTTGGAGGTGTGTTTTGATTCATACTTCATTTTAAAAAATGTACACACATCATCGTTCAGTACTCTATTATACATTTGTACTTTTAGCTGCAAAAACTGATACTCAACTATATGGTTATTGTCTATCTCAAAATGTTCAGGATTTTTGCAGGCTGAACAGTACTTGCATATGTTCAGTTAAGTGCCTTATTAAACATTTCCTCCAAGGTACACTTTCATCCACACACAAATGTCATTCTTTTCTTTGGGTAGAAGTATGTTTTCAACTTATTACTCTTACTTTCATAAAGAAACAAAAGACAATGCATGCAAATATTTTTCCCAGGCTGGTGAAACCTTAGGGAGAAGGTCTCGCATATCGCATGTTTGGTGATACAGCGATCAGTAGTGCTCAACTTTGCACTCTATGAACTACTTTAGTAGTAGTACGAGTCTCCAATTCTGCCATTCAAATATTCTCTTGCATCAAAATATACATATTGGAGCCCATTTTTGAACATGATGTTCGGGGTTTAAATGGAAATGTCTAAACAAGACATTTTCATTTATGCCGATATTCAGCAGTACTAAACGTTTGATTAGCACCATGTAAATAGGTGACCAGGTGTGCTCAAAAGTGGGCAGATAGTCTAAATTTCTGGGTGCTGAAAATAGGCACCTCTATGTTTAGATCAGGGTTCTCAACCTAGTCGTTGGGACACACCTAGCCAGTCAGGTTTTCAGGATAACCACAATGAATATGCATGAGAGAGATTTGCATACAATGGAGGCAGTACATGCAAATCTCTCTCATGCATATTTATTGTGGTTATCCTGGAAACCTGACTGGCTAGATGTGTCCCGAGGACTGGGTTGAGAACCCCTTGTTTAGACTATACATTTGGCTAGGCGCTCCAAGTTAGACCTGGTTTTACAGCACCTAAACCAAAAACATAGTCTAAAAGTTTAGGTGCTGAAAATCTGCTCCTATTTGCATTCCAGCAACTCTGCTCCCAGAATGCCCCAATAGCACCTGACCCTGCTGAACATATCGTATTATATGTGGAGAAGGATATTTAAATCCTGCTGTCTATATCATGCTGCCAACTATCAGGAAATACAGGCACCTAAACATTCGGTACAACGTCAAATATCTAGGTTCCCATTAAAAATGGATCCCATTAGTTCTCTTTGTGATTTATAAAGTACTGTGGCCTTAAGGTAATTTTATAGCAGGCCACCTATGTGCAGAGGCCATGTAGAAGCATATTTCTAGCCAGTTTTATAAAAACCTATGTGTCTTTATAAAATACTAGCACAAATCTGGCAGAAACAGCTGCTAGTCTGAAGCAGCCATTTACATCTTCTCAGGCACAGGCATAAATATTAGCGAGTAAAGTCTGCACAAAATCCCTCCTCTGGATATGCGAAGACTGAAGTCGTGTTCAAGTCTGCACCTACAGCTGTGTACTTTTAGATATCAGATAATTTTATAAGCGGCTTTTATACAAGTCCAGCCCAACTATCAGGCCAGATTAAGCAGTTGCATAGGGCGGCAGCTTCTGTGGGGTGGTAAAAAGCAGCAGTAGTCTAATCAAAACAGTGGATCCTGACAGCTACACAAACTCAAAGAACCATCAGCACATTTTTTTTATTAGCATAGAGAGTGAAATGGCATTTTAGAAAGAATGTCCAGTCCAGCATATCATAGAATCAGGATCCTACACAACCTCTGACTGCTATTAGATGCTAACCTCTTCCGTACAGTTTGTCAAGCAATTATCACTCCTCACCCGGACTATTGTAAGTCAATATTCCAAGGCCTCCCAAAGTGTGCACTCCTCCCTCTACAACTTGCTCAAAACTCTGCAGCCCGCATGATCTCAAGGACACCAAGACGAGAACATATCACCCCAGTCCTTAAAAACGTACACTGGCTGCCCATCCAAGCAGGGCCGTATTGAGCCATAATTGCGCCCTGAGCGACTTGCATATCTGGCACCCCCCAATCCCGATCATCTCACCACCTTCATGTCCAGCCGGCTGCCTGCCCTTGCCCTGCTACCTCCACTTCTTGTCTTCTTGGAGGTGGCAGCAGTGAAACAGACCTGACTTCCAGTTAAAAAAACAAAAACAAAAAATACCCGTGTTTCAATGACTAGCCTGGTTCTTCCCTTCTCTGACACGACCTACATTAGAGAAGGGAGGGGGGGGGACCAGAACTGCATACAGGCACGCAATTGAAGGACCCGCGTGGGGTTTTTTTTGTTTTAAATTGGAAGTCAGTTCTATTTCGTGCTGCCGGTAGCCAGCAGCCCAAAATGCACCCCTAAGCCTTTGTGCTCTGTGCAGCTGCAAACTCGCACAGGGATAGGTACAGCACTGCATCCAAGCATGCACAAAATACAAGTCTATCATGAAGACATATAAGACCATACACAATTAACCACGGACTGCCTACAAACCCTCATACAGACCATACCAGACAACAGACTGAGAAGGCATCAAAACCAGAACTACTTAAAATTACAACACACAAAACATCCAGCACACAAGAAACATGTCAACGCTCATTCTCTATCTACAGTCCAGCCTTATGAAATTTCCTCCCAAACAACATAAGAGCAATAAAAGACATAAAGGATTTCATGAAAAAGCTTAAAACGCACATTTTCCAGGAATTCCTCAGATCTGATACATAAGCTCTCACAATACCAGTTAACTTCCAGCAAGTACCCAAAAAGACTATATCCAGTGTTCTATGTAAGTTCAGTTGTGTTTGATGTAAGCCACCTTGATAATCTTGAAAGGCGGTATAAAAAAAATGTTAAATAAATAAATAAATAAATAAAATATTGGCAAATAAATTCCAAGGCAAAAAGTCCCCAAAAATGCCTGCCACATGCAAATTTGGGGCCGATTTAAAAAATGCCCACATGCTCAGTATGGGCATCTACAGGGAAGGCTACATAGACATCCCAGCAGTGATATTTTAGACAGGAGCTGCATCCTAGCCCACCACACTGCAAGCTTAGACATTCAGCAGCACTACAATCACACAATATGTGCCTCCATTTCTTATCCAAAGTCTTTAAGGTTGTGGATAGTACTGGGATGATAGGGAGGCCATCTCTCTCTACCCTATGGGTGTTTTCCTAGAATAACAAGCACGTTCATGATATCTATTCATGCCTTGGGTTTAGACAAGGGTTGGGATATGCCAGCCTTCACCACACACATGGACATCCTTGTGCTAGAGACATTTCTAAAACCAGTTCTAAAATTGCTCCAGGGACATCTTCCAGATTTGGACATCTATGTGCCTGTTTTTGGATATCCAAAGCATGAATAGAGCTTCTAAAATAACTCCAATGATGCCCAATTATGCATTTTTACAGGATTCTTGTGGAAGGCTAGTGTTGGGATGTTGAGTTTAATTATCAAAATCTTGAGGGTAGGGGGGTCATTTAAGGTTGAAGGTTCACCTAGGGTGTCCATTATCCTTGCATGAGCCCTGATTTTACACGTGTATATTGGCATATATTTGCAAAACAATCTTTATTTATAAAATTTCTACCAGTGACAGATTGCAATTAAGTTTTGAACAACATCTCTCTAAAGATTGAGCATTATTATTCCAAAGAACAGTGGAAATATATTGGGGGGCATATTCAAAATGAGTTAACCGGTTAGCAGACCTGCTAACCGGTTAAACCACAGTTGCAGGATATTCAATGGCTGTAAACCATTTATTGCCATTGAATATCTCTCACTACCTGGTTTGAATGTTCTGACGCTAAGTGCTTAGCATTGGGGTGATCCGAGTTCGGAATCGGGGCAGCACTAGAGTTAACTCGACAGTGACAATATTCATCTGCTGGTCGGTTATCTTAAACCAACCAAAGTTAGGAAAGGCAAAAGCAGGCCTAATTTTAGTCAGTTTAGCTCTCTGGCCAGCAGCTGAATATCGCTGTTGACCAGACAGCTAAAATGCTCTCCAGGCAACCTGAATATTCAATGCCAGTAGTTAGATATGTCCCCAGCAATGAATTTCTGTTTCAATTAAAATGGTGATGACCATCCGCTTTGTGTGCTAGCCGCAGCCACAGAAAGTGCCTCCCATTCATTTTAACATTCAGGGGTTTGTGAAAATGGTTTACTTTTGAAGATAACTGATTTAGGGAACTATTTGTAAAATATAATTCAGAACTTGCTAAATTAATCTACATTACACTTGACTATGCAGTAAGAAATAATCTTAATAAAAATTCCCTGATAACTGCTGACTTGGAGCTTTACTGGTATATAAATAGCTATATCACATCCTGAAACCTAAAACTTGGGGAGCCAGTATTTGAAAGGATATCTTTCAAATTTGTCCAAATTTAATTCTGTTGTGTATCAAATAAAAATAGAAACTTGTAAAAAGTATTTAAGAACACAAAATATTATAGGGATGAACCTGAACTATTTCATAACACCAGTATTACAAGAAGAAACTGTATTCATGTTCATGAAAATGCCCCACTAAGCATGCCATAAATTAAGGACACAATGTTTTTCACTATGCTACAATTGTCCATTCTCACCATAAGTGGAGCCCGATTCCAAAAGAGGCACGTCCAGGGCATCCAGATGGCCCCAAGCAAGATGGGCAGGAACAAAATGTACCCACGGCAGCCAGAATCGGGCCCGAGGATGGCCCGGCGTGCCCGTGGATGGCCCAGCATGCCCCTGCCACCCCCATTTCCCCACCGCCCAACCCACGACTGGCTTGTCGTGGCCTGGACCGGACAGCAGGGAGCCCCACGCAGCCGGCCACGGACCCGGTTGGGGTTCCCCAGGCCCGATCGGGCAAAAAATGCTGATTATACCAGCTTGGAGATGGGATAAGCAGCACGTCCCCACAGGCCCGGCAGCATGTACAGGGCCATGACCTGAATCGGCTCTACGTGCTGTCAGGTGGCCCGCCCCTGCTCCACCCCCACTCCGCCCCCTCTGCCCCCTGCTGGCTCTCCACATCCTGATGCACAGGACGTATGGGGAGAGCCAGTGGGGGAATAGGATCTAGACGGATTGCAGGGCTGCACAACCCGCATTTCAGAATGACCTCCATAGTTATACAACATTGGGTCTTAATGCATGAAACTAACCTGCGTTCTTCTCCAAAAACTGTGATTACCCAGTAGAAGTATATATTCGAGGGATTGCCAGAGTATGTATGACATAGGTTTTCCCACTTTCTGTCTCTTCAAAAACCTCTAAGAAAAATTAGTTGTGCATTGCTTGTGCATATATTTCTTAATCAATCTGATTGTTCATTTTCTTTAAGATATGAAATTACTGAATTGGGATAAAGGATTAGTTTTTGTTTGTTGAGTAAGCATGCATTATTTTATACCCCCTGAACCAGCATACAAGTCAGATCATCAGCCCCCCCACCAACCCGAGATTGTATATAAGACTGTATAATAGCTCATGATGTATAATAGCGCACTATGTATATAAACCAACTCTAATCACTTCCCCGCCAACACATACACACTACACTGTACACTGCATGAAAACATTTGCCCCCATGATTGTTTGCCGTGGAAACCGCTTTGATTGAATGATAAGGCGGTATATAAATACCATTAAATAAATAAATAAATTTTACTGTAATTGCTTCAGTTGTATTGGCCTTTCATATATGATAGTATCATCTGAGCTCATTAATCAAAACTAAGCTACCACTAAATCGTGACACTTGTTGTTGTTAATTGTCGTCAAGTCGGAGTCAACTCTTGGTGACTTCCTGGATAGCTATCCTAAATTGTGTTCGGTCTTGAGTCAGGCGGCTCATTGTTGACAGACTGGTACCCGTAGCTGCTGTTATTGTATCGATCCATCTCATTGCTGGCCTTCCTCTTTTGCGTTGACCTTCTATCTTGCCAAGCATGATGTCTTTCTCTAATGATCTCTCTCTTCGCATGATGTGTCCAAAGTATGAAAGTCGAAGTCTTGTCATCTGAGCTTCTAAAGAAAGCTTAGGTTTGATCTCCTCTAGTACCGACTGGTTTGTTCTTCGGGCAGTCCATGGTATACACAGTATTCACCGCCAGCACCATAATTCAAAGGCATCAATTTTCTTCCTGTCTATCTTTTTCACTGTCCAGCTTTCACATCCATATGATGTTATTGAAAATACCATGGCTTGAACAAGTCGAATCTTTGTATGGAGAGAGACATCTCTGCTCTTGAGAATCTTATCTAGGTCTTTCATAGCCATTCTGCCAAGAGCAATGAGTCATCTGATTTCTTGACTGCTTGTTGCTTCTTTTTGTTAGTTGATCCAAGTAGGTTAAAGTTGTTCACGATTTCAATTTCTTCTCCTTCAATGATGAACCTGTTGATTATGCCAGTTGTCATGATCTTTGTCTTCTTTATATTAAGATGCAGGCCCATTTTGAGACTATGTTCTTTGATTGTGAGAAGCAAATGTTTCAGATCATCTTCACTTTCAGCCAGTAATGTGGTATTATCAGCATAGCGAAGGTTGTTAATGAGTCTTCCACCAATCTTCACACCTCTGTTATCTTCATACAATCCTACTTCTCTGATGATTTGTTCTGCATATAAATTAAACAGGTAGGGGGAAAGTATGCAGCCTTGTCTTACACCTTTGCTTATTTTAAACCATTCTGTTTCTCCTTATTCCGTTCGAACTGTTGTTTCTTGATCAATGTACAGATTGTGGAAGAGAACGATCAGGTGTTCTGGTATACCCATGCTTCTTAATGTGGCCCAGAGTTTCTCATGGTTTACATAATCAAAAGCCTTGCTATAGTCGATAAAGCACAAATAGATATCCTTTTGGTATTCTTTAGTCTTTTCAAGGATCCATCTCATATCCGCAATGATGTCTCTCTTTCCTCGCCCTTTCCTGAACCCTGCTTGCACTTCAGGTAGTTCTTATTCCAGGTATGGTTGTAGTCTCTTTTGAATAATCTTCAGTAGAATATTGCTGGCCTGTGGGATCAGAGCAATTGTGCGATAATTTCCACAGTCAGTTGGATCACCTTTCTTTAGTATTGGGATAAACACAGATCTTTTCCAGTCAGTTGGCCATGATGTTGTCTTCCATATTTCTTGGCAGAGTCTTGTAAGTATGGTAACAGCTGCATCAGATTGCTGTAATACTTCTATGGGAATGCTATCAATGCCTGGTGTTTTGTTCTTTGATAAGGCTTTCAATGCTGCTTCAACTTCTTCTTTCATCACCAATGGTTCCCGATCATAAGGTACAGGTTGAAACGGCTGTTGGTCCACTTGAACTTTATTATATAAAAACTCTGTATATTCCTTACACCTTTTCTTGATCTTTTCAGCATCATTCAACATAGAATCTTGAGCATCTTGTAACATTCCAATTCGAGGCTGGAACTTTTTCTTTAAAAAAGAATAGTTTCTGCTTCTGTTTCCTTGCATGCGTCGTTGTAGTACTTTTCCTTGTCCTGTCTTGCTGCATATTGGAAATCTCTGAGTTCTGTTATTGTCTTTCTTTCTCCTCTGGCTTTAGCTTCTCTGTGTTTCTGGGAAATTTTCAGAGTTTCTTCCGTCATCCATTTTGGCCGTTTTTGCTTTTTCACCTTTTGTAGAGACTTCTCGCTTTCTTCCAACACAACCTTCTTGATGTCATTCCATAACTCTTCTTGAGCTCTGTCATTTGTATCTAAAGTAGCAAATCGATTTTGCAGGCAGTCTTTAAATTCCAGTGGTATATTCTCAAGGTCATATTTTGCTGCATTCATGAGTGGTTTGCTCTTTATCAACTTTAGCTTGAGTTTGCATACTAGTAGTTGATGATCTGTACCACAGTCAGCTCCAGGTTTTGTCTTTGTTGATGTTATAGAACTTTTCCATCGTTGACTTCCACAGATGTAGTCAATTTGATTTTTATACAATCCATTGGGTGAAGTCCATGTGTACAGTCGCCGCTTGTGTTGATGGAAGAAGGTGTTTGAGATAAATAGATCGTTGGTCTTGCAGAATTCTAACAGTCTTTCTCCAGCTTCATTTCTGTTGCCAAGTCCATATTTTCCAACTACTTTGCCTTCTTCTTTGTTGCCAACGTTTGCATTCCAGTCACCCATGACTATCAGGATATCCTGTTTGCATGTTCTGTCAGTTTCAGCTTGTACTTGTTCATAGAACCCTTCAATTTCATTCTCTTGTGCAGCTGTTGTTGGAGCATATACTTGAATTATAGTTGTGTTGATAGGCATTCCCCGTAGACGAATAGAGATTAAGCGTTCGCTGACTACATTGTATTTCATTACAGTAACCGAGGTACCCGGATGCCCTTCCTCTGCTGTAACGCCAGCCTTGAGCCCCCAACCCCCAGCACTGGTATTGGCACCCAAGTTACACCCCACGTACGCACGCCCCCCCCCCTCCTGTCACCGGGTCCACAGGAAAGACTACACACACACTGCCTTTTCTTTGGTAACAATTATTTGGTCGCAGCTTTATTTAACCATATAGCAAACCGGCCCAACATGGGCCAACTGAACATTCTTAAAACCAATAACTGCTCCCCCCCCTTTCCAGATGATGCCCCCCACCAGCCATTCATAGCAAGGTGGTGCATCATCCTCCCCCCATTCCCCCTACTGCCAGCCTCGCCATGTTATTAGCAAAGTCCGACAAGGTGCCTTCCACCGGGCAGAGACCAACCGTGATGTCTCTCCCAACCTAAGGAGCACTGCCGCTCCCGTGCAAAGAGGCATCAGCCTCAAATGCCCCACCGGGTCGGCGAGCGCCAGCTCGCTACCCCCACAAAGCCCCAAATGACGTATGCCTCGCCCCTTACCCAGCTGCGATGAAACTCCCCCACCCGTCAGGCCGAACACAAGGGAGGGTGGGTCGGGACACCTTCTTCCTTGGTGGTCCGATGGCAAGAGGGAGATCACACGCCACGGATCTCCCTCGCTTGCCGTGGACCCGCCCACCCACTGGCACCAGCACCAATCCCCAGCCTCCATGTCACAGACATGGGCTGCTGGTGCCGGCGTAAGAATACATCCTCCCTCCACCACACTGCCGTGCACGAGAGCTCCGGGCCCCGGGGGCCCGGATACAATACCGGCCTCGGGACCCGACCCCTGCGGCGCGGTGGGATTTCTTGCAAGTTTCTTCTTTATTATAAATGCAAAACCATTTCTTCTTTGTCTTTCATTTCCAGCATAGTAGACCATGTGATCATCTGATGCAAAGTGTCCGATGCCAGTCCATTTCAGTTCGCTGACACCCAACAGATCAAGTTGTACACGTTCCATTTCATTCTTGACCACCTCCAACTTCCCTTGGTTCATGCTTCGTACGCTCAATGTTCCAATGCGTAAGACATCTTTACAGCTTCTGACTCTCATTTCATGCGCAGCTACATCAGCAGTCAGACGTCCCGAGGGCTTTGATCCAACCACATCATAAATGCTGGCTTTACTCTGAAAAGTCTTCAGCTCTTCCCCAGTAGGTAGTTGAGTGCCTTCTGACCTGGGGGTCTCATCTTCCAGCACTATAGCACAGTTTGTTTTGTTGTAACTATCCATTGGGTTTTCATGACAAGATACAGAAGTAGATTGCTGGGCCTTTCTTCCGCGCAGTTTAAGTTTGGTGTTGTTGCCGTTGTCACAGAAATGTGATCCTCCGCCGTCAACACTATCCCATTCTGCTGCTTCCCAGATGGGTGGTTTGTCTTGGTCTGGCACCTCAGCTGAGACCTGTCCATCTTGGGAGACCCTGCCAGTAGTTAAACTACCGATAGTTTAGCTTTCAGCATCACTGATGCACACAAGCCCTCACAGCACGACAAGCTGCAAACCAAGTGAGGGCTTGTGTGCATCAGTGATCCTGAGAGCTAAGCTATCGGTAGTTTAACTACTGGCAGGGTCTCCCAAGATGGACAGGTCTCAGCTGAGGTGCCACTTAGCACACGTTAATTCACGTGCTATGTGCCTACCATGGAAAAGAGTGGAGAATCGGTGGGTTTGGGCATGAACAGTGCCTTGCAGTTAGTGTATAGTAAGCTACTGTGCACTGTCACTGCAGTAGATAGCACGGATGCACTTACGGGTTCTAGAAGAGTAGGCATGAAGAAAATCTGCTCTATCAGAGATGCACTTACTGTGGCTGGTGCAATTACTAACACCCACCCCCCCGATCCAGTCAACACCAGTATCACTACCTTCATCCCCTCCCTGGATCCCCCCTGTCATCAGACATCAGCATCCCCTCTTTAGACCCTCTCCTCTTATTTGACAGATTGACCTCTAGCGGTAGTACCATAAGACTACTGCTAGGAGGTAGAGGTGCCATTTTGAAGCCAGGTGCCAATGGGGATCACTCCTGCTCGCCACTAGCACCAGGGATACCTTCAGTAAGAACCAAGGGGTCAGGGGGGATGCTGATGTCGTGGGGTGGGGTGTGGTGATGCTGATGCCTTTAGAATATCGGGCCCTATGTGAGGTAGCATCTTAGTTGGCATCCACTTGCTCACTTAAGCTAGGCACCCCTTGAACAGTCTCGGATAAGGGCATCAGTTAGATACATAGACAAACAAATTAAGCTTTCTGCTGTACATATGAAACGCATAATGTAAACTTACTTTCTTATGCTTACTTGGCGAATTATCATGATCTAATTTTATATCTTCTTGTTTCACAAGAATTATTATACAAAGCCCCATTTTAAGGAGGTCAGGCCCCCACATGATGATTTGTTGTTCATGAATCTACTTTGTGCCAATTTGTGTGTGCATGTGCAATCAGAAGTGACTTGCAGTGAGCGAGATAATGATCATCTGCTGCTGATATGAAGACTTTCTTCATTCGGCCACGATGAATCAGGCTGATTCCAAGTGAATGAGATTTTAATCACCTGTCACTACTGCCAGCGCTTCCTCTATATTTATGATAATTTTTTTGTCTTTTTATTGAAATCAGTGTTGACTGAATCAAGTAATCCTGATTAGCAATCTCACTATATCCAGTCAAGAGTGAAATGCATCAGAGCATTATTGGTACACGATGAAATTGAAAAAAAAAAGAGAGAAAGGAAGTAGGCCGAGTGTGGAGGTGAGAGCCAGAATGATTACGTTAGCAACTTTTAATTGTTCCACGGGGCAAATACATATGTCATTATAACATTATAGTAGTCTTCTTGATAAACAGTCCAACATTACTGCTGTACATCTTTGTACAGATTTTATATTCATTAGCTAAACTTTGAAGAGAGGAGTTATTTTGCTCCTTGCACTGAACAACAGAAGTTTTGAATGTATAAATCTGAAATAGTCTTAAGAATTTTGCAGTTTGTTGTTAGTTAGTTCATGTGTCTGCTTCAGAAGTTCTTTATGGGTCAGCTCTGTTGATCAGTGACAATCCTGTGTGTTGCCATGGAGAAAACCTGATTCAGTGCCTGGCTTATGATCACAGAGTGAGCTGGGGGTAAGGATTGAGACAGCACGGGCGCTGGTTCCAAGGAGAACAGTGGTCACTGGCCCCCAGAATAAGGCCCATTTGGTGAATGGCTATAGGAGGTGAGCTATAAAAATGGGGAAAAATCTTAGGTAGTTGAGAATGAAGGTTCATAACAATGTATCCCAATGGAGATCAATTCTCATTGATTTGGAAGCTCAAAGGAGCAGTAGGAAAGTGCCTGGTCAAAAATAATTTAAAAAGTAATTTTATATAGTTATTTACTTTGATACTTAACATACCAGCCATGTATTTTGGGCCTATTTACTAAGTTGTGTTAGCCCCTTAATGCAGATATTATTGCATACTAACAGTGTAGTGCTATAGGTACTTCAGGCCGGAAGGTCGGGGGTTCAAATCCCACTAGAGGACAGCAACCTTGGGCTGGAAGGACTGGGGTTTCTAGTCCCACATGTGCTCCTTGTGGTCTTGGGCAAGCCACTTAACCCTCCATTGCCCATGTTCCCTGTAAGTATTAGTGTATGTGTCTCATATCCCCTCATGTTAAATGTATCACCCTGTTGTGACCACTTTGATTGAAGGATAAGGTGGTATACAAAACTGTCTAAATAAATAAAAAATAAATATTAAAGTTAATACAGCATGTTAACTCTTAGTTCATGAAAATTACCATGTTAAACAGCTAACATGAAAAATGCCATTTTGGGGCGGGAACTGTGACTTGCAGTTATTGTGGAAGTCATTATCATGCATTAAGGGGGTAATTTTAGAACAGGGTGCCACGGATAGATACCTACATAGGTGCTATTTTACAAAGAGAAGTAGGCGCTTATTTGTCTTTATAAAATACTAGTGTACTGTAAGTGACATGCTGCGTGCCTACACTGCAGCCCTAGAGAGGGTGTAAATGTCCGCCTCTAAAATTTTTAAGTATGCACATAAATGATAGTATTTTATAATATATGCACATACTTGTGAGCTCTGCCTACACTCTGCCCAAACCCAGTCCCTATGCATGTCCACCAGCACAGAACACGCTGTCATGTGCACACGCTCACTTTTACACTGGTTGATATTTTATAACACACCATCTTGTGCAAGTGTGGCCACATAGATGCATAAATGACTAAAATAACACCAAGGTAGGAACATACTTTACCACTTAAAGTATGCGCCCTCTTATAAAATTACCCCCAACTGCTGAAGTGGTGCACTTTGCCCTTCCTGTTATGTGTGGTAGCAAACTTTGCTTTGCTTTAACTTCCTGGCAGCTCTCTAAAATATTTTAGGAATGCCACAAAAGTTACCACAGAGGTTTTGCACCTTGGTAAATAAGCCTCTTTGCCAGTTGCTGTATTACCATAGAAAATTATGACATATTAGTTTGGAATGTCACTAAAGAAAATTGTGAAAGAGGCAAAAATTTCAAGTCAGAATAGCATCCCTTCTTTAAAAAAGGAACAGGCTTGTTAGTCATTAAGTAGCGCTATCAGATCTGTGGCAGCCAGTGTGATATTAAAGAGGGTTTCTTTGTGAAACATGCAAGAGGCTATCATCAATGCTTTCAATAGGTAAGACAATAAGACAAGAGACTGAAGATGTGAAAGGAGGATGTAAATCTGTCACTTGAGATTTTCTTAGAGGTAAAAGGCCACAGAGAAATTGTTCATGTTTTTCTTGAGGATCTTAAATAATACAATTCAGGAAATGCAAAGAAGTGAGAGCAGGCCAGCATGCAGTAGAATCCCTGGGCCCTTTACGAAGCATTTTCTCCATAGACACAAATTTGGAAAATCCTTTAATAAAAAAGAGCCCCCCCCCCCCCCGACTATAAATTCACATATTCACGTGTAACTATAATGAGGTACAATAACATTTAAATAAGATTGTTCTTATGACACATTGAATTTTTCAATTTTGAGAGACATGTTGTTGGTGCCGTTGAGTCGGTGTTGACTCATGGCGTCCTTCTGGATAGTTGTCCTAAACTGTGTTCGGTCTTCAGTCAGGTGGCTCATTGTTGACAAAGTGGCACCCATATCTGATGTTATTGTATCGATCCATCTCACTGCTGGCCTTTCTCTTTTGCATTGACCATCTACCTTGCCAAGCATGATGTCTATCTCCAGGAACAAGCAGGAATGAGTCTTCACATATGGGTACGTCGGTACCGATGGAGCCTGCACGGGAATGCTCCCCAGCATCCAATCAGAAAGCTTTTGGGAGCATCCCTCGCGCCTGCGCACTGCCTTCCCGCCTTTCCAACTGCCTCTCCTCAGTTTTCGTTTTTCCGCGGAGCCGGCAGGACGTACTCCTGTCACCGCAGAAAATTTCTTTTTTAATTCTTTAGTTCTTTGTTTTCTTGTGGTCGCGGCTGTTTTTCCCGCCTCCACCGGTACGCCGGTGGGTTTTTTCTTTTCTTTTTCTTAAACTCAGGGACTGTTTTCCCTCAGTCTCTGTCTTAAAATTTTGGGCCTGTAAGGCCTCTCCATCATGGAGCCTTCTTCTTCCAAGAAGTGCCTTAACTGTGGAAATACAGTTTTCTTTTTAGACTCCAATAACTGGTGTCTAACCTGTTTGGGTCCTGACCCTCTCCCTCCAGAGCCATTAGGCTACAATTTTATGAGAAGAGATTTTCCATTTCGAGTTTCCCTCGATACCGAGTTCCCTTCCAGTGTCAGGGCATCGACCATTTCTTCTCTACCGGATCAGGTAACCCACAAACAGTCTGTTAAGACTAGCCAATCCTTGAGTGGTAGGTCTCATGCCAAGCATGATGACGGCTCTGGCCTTGCCCTCAAGACCCTATTGGCTTCAAAACCCCAGCGGGAGTCTTCGGTCTCCAAAGCATTTCAGGGGTTTCAGGTTGCTCCTGGGGCTCACCCCTCACAGGGCATACCTGAGCCATGCTCGGTGGTGGCATCCGCTTCGAGCGGTACCGATACCCCGACATTGGCACCGGTGTTGAGTGATCCACTCTTCACCAGGGATCGTCATCTGGCATCCTTGGTACCTTCGGGACCGATCGATACGTTCCAGATCGACTTTCCCATATCTCAGCCATGCTCGGTGGTGGCATCCGCTTCGAGCGGTACTGATACCCCGGCATCGGCACTGGTGTTGAGTGATCCACTCTTCGCCAGGGCTCGTCATCTGGCGTCCTCAGTACCTTCGGGACCGATCGATACATCCCAGATTGCCTTTCCGGTATCGACAGCATCGCCGATACCACCACCGACGTCGGTACCCTCTAGACATGCATCGATAGACTCGCTCCCTTTGATGCCGAATCTGGAATCGATCTCTAGTCTAGAAGACTGGGTACCGACACGTCTCGAAACCGACTCTTATCGATTCCGGATATGCAGTACCGAGGATATTCACCAAGGGTTTCTGGTTGCCTCGGTACCTCTTGAGCAGCCTCCGATGACTGCTTCGATGGCGTTATCGCCTCCGATTCCGACACCACTACCGGTATCGGTATCGATGTCGGTTCCTGCAGTTACATCGAGACCAGCCACTTCCATGCTACTTTCTCCATCGATCCTTTCTATGCCTAGTTTGGAATCGATACCTGGCATGGACGATGCAGTGCTGACTGCCTCAAATCGTGACTGCCAGTACCAGTATCCATCTAGTGGGGCTCTTTTTCTGCACCAGACCAGTACATCCTCTGGTGCCCAGGCTGCTCCTTCAACTTTAGCCTACCCAGGGATAGTTCCCATTGGAGATCCTTCTTTTCAGAAATTTCTCCTTGACATGGCAACATTCCTTGCTATTCCTATCCCTGGCTATGATCCTACTCGAGGCTCTCCTGCAGAAAAGGAAAATATAATGCTTCCTTTACATCATTCTTTGCAGGATCTTCTTCTGAGAATATGGGAAACACCTTTAAGGGTTTCCTCACCTTCTACAGCAACTGATGTTCTGTATCAGGTGCCCCCCTCTCCAGGGTTTCAAAAGACTCAACTTCCCCATCATTCCATTGTAGTGGAATCAGCAATGAGGAAGGTGAAAAGCAAGAAAAAGCATTCTTCTTATCTGCCAGGTCGTGCATCTAGAGCACTGGATGCCTTTGGTCGTCAAACCTTCCAAACATCTATGCTGGCAAAAAGGATTATCTCTTATATTTTTTATATGAGTCTATCTCTCCAGGAGGTCACAAAGAAATTATCTCTTTTGACTCCTTTTCTATCAGAGCCCAAGGCTGCTGACTATTCCTTACTTCTTAGTCATAGCCAGAATCTCTCTTGGTTTCTTTCTCGTGCTTCTCTAGACTCTTTTGAGTCTGTTAGCAGAGCCTCTGCTATAGCCATAGGAGCATGACGTAGAGCCTGGCTCCAAGCTTCAGACTTGAGCAGATGGGCACAACACACACTGGGTAATTCTCCTTGTACTGGAGAAAATCTCTTCAATAGGGAGGCTTTATGTCAGGTTGCTCATTGCTCCACTGACTTCCCTGGTTCTGGAGACCATCCTAAGCCTTCTTCTTCCCAGGGCGATAGGAAATGTCCTACCAAACCTTCTTTCCCTAAGAAAAGAAGGTTTCACTCTTCTCCTGCCCATCATCCAGATGTACCCAGGCAGGGGACACCTCGTCCTGGTCTGAAGAATCCAAACTCTAGCCAGTCTGAGCATACCCAGCAACCATAGGTTCCTGAAGGTAGCAACCTGCAGTTAACTTCTTCTTAGCAGAAGTTTGTTCACTGTTTTTTTCTTTAAAACTCTACAATACTTTCCTTTCTTCAGGAGATGCTGAGCTGTCAGGATATTCTTGTCTATGGGTTACAGATTTCTCCTCTTCTTCCTACCAAGAAGAGAAGTTAACAACTATCCCATGATAGTTTCTGTCCCAACATGAACATTTTTTCCTTCAGCAGACTCATCATATGGTAAGTCACCCTTCAGCTCCTGTTTCTCTACCCCCTCATCCAGGCTTTCCCCTGAATGAGTGGTGCCATACTATACAGCTTCTCTAGCCTTTCATTCCAGTAGAGTTTTTTCCTTCAATAACTTCTCTGGACAGCTCATCAGACAGGGACAGGAATTTTTCCTCTCCCTTTGTCTGTTCTCTCTGTTTTACACAGGAAGATTCTCTCTGCTGTCTCTTTCAGCTGCTGTTCATGCAGTTCCAGTGATTAAACTACTGGTACTTTCCCACAAGTTTCCAGTCTGTCTTCCACTACTTTCTGTCTAGACTTAGTAGTGATTCCAAGATAGTGCTCATCTATCTTGGATAATCCTAATCACTTCAGGCTTCTCACATTATCTTCTTTTCTAGCCATCTCCATTCCTTAGATTTGGCAGCACAGCTGACCTACAGTCAGTTTTATCTCCTAATTCTCCTGGATAATGCTCTCTGCAATCTTCAGAGAAGCTTTCTACTATGGGCCCTTGCTAGAGAGCATTGGACTTTGTCTCTGAGGGCTATTCTATATGGTAGAAAAGGCTTATCAGTCATTTTCCCTTACAGCTTGTCCTCATGCTATCCTACTCCTCATGGACAGCACATATTCTACTAGTAACGCATGATACCCTTGTGTCCCTCCAGTGGGTCATCCTGGTATCTCCTTCTATGCGTTTTCTGTCCATTTACCATGTCAGAGTTCTACAGAACTCACGACTTGCTCTTTACAGACTGATAATATCCTCTGTTTTTTCACGCAACCATCCTGGTTATTTCACTGGATAACATTCATGCACCCTCTTAGCCCGGAGGACTAGATTCTCTATATATCTTCTCAAGTAGGTTCCACCTTCTTGTTATTAGATGAATCTTTCTCCTTCACATCTCTCATGTGAATGTTCTTATGGGGCTTAGTTGCAGACATGTATCTTCAGACATACATATTCATGTATGTATATATCCCTATATATTTCTATAGATACATATGTCTGTAAGCTGTGTGTGCATAGCTTATGCCCCTATATATATATATATATATATATACACGTATATATACATTTCTATATATACATATATATATATATATATATATATCCCTATATATGTGTATCTTTAGGGATGCCAGTTATAAGTAGATATGTATTTACATACTATCTCCCCAACTGTCTATGCTATAAAGGTTTTTACCTTCTTAGAGGTTCCAGACAGTGGGCTTACATATTTTCATACTGTCCCTCAGTATGTGGGGGCTGTTATGCACACAACCACTACTGTGGTACTAACAGCTTCCACTTTACTCTAGGTCTCGCTATCCTTGAAGCATCATGCTTCGATATCTTTCCTATCTCTCACCAGCTAGGAAAGACAGTGTAGATCTTCAGTAGTTCTGAGTTTTCAGCCCTTCACACATCTGTCCTCCTTGGGAATACGGGTTTTTTTCCATACCCCTTCTTCCCTCCAAGACTGGGCTAGTTGTCCAAATCGGTCAGTCTTCTTCTTTTACTCCTCAATGTTAATGACTCTGTAGCTAAAAGAGTTTTCAGCTTTTTCCCATAAAGCTTTCCACTGAAGACCTGCCGTTCTTATACTACCCCAATTGACACCTGGGTCACCTGCCAATTCCAGGTTTGGGCCTTCATCCTCACTGCTGTGAGGTCACCTTGAGGATTCCTCTACTGAATCTCCAGTAGACTCCATCACACTCTCTACTTCCTACAATCCAGTAGGTAAGCTCCATATTGTGATTGTTCATTGAATAATTTTAATGGTACTTATCATACATACCAAGGACTCCTCTCCTGTAGTCCTTAGGTTCGCTGTTTTTTCTTACAGCTCCTCTCTTTTCAACTCCTACCCACCATCCCTTATGGGATGCCGGAGATCCATGTGTGCGAAGTGCAGTCCTGATCCAGGGACATGCATTTTATGGGATCTCCCCCTGGCATCTATAGCTAGGGAGTCCCCATATGTGAAGACTCATTCCTGCTTGTTCCTGGAGATAGCACAGTTACTTACCTGTAACAGGTGATCTCTGGGAACAGCAGGAATAAGTCTTCACAACCCACCCACCTCCCCTAGGAGTTGTATCTATCTATCTATCTTCCTTTCCTCTTTCTCTCCCTTTGTCTCAGCTATGAAACTCAACTGAGGAGAGGCAGTTGGAAAGGCGGGAAGGCAGTGCGCAGGCGCGAGGGATGCTCCCAAAAGCTTTCTGATTGGATGCTGGGGAGCATTCCCGTGCAGGCTCCGTTGGTACTGACGTACCCATATGTGAAGACTTATTTCTGCTGTTCCCAGAGATCACCTGTTACAGGTAAGTAACTGTGCTTTCTCTAATGATCTCTCTCTTTGCATGATGTGTCCAAAGTATGAAAGTCAAACTTTTGTCATCTGAGCTTCTAAAGAAAGCTTAGGTTTGATCTCTTCTAGTACTGACTGGTTTGTTCTTCGGGCAGTCCATGGTATACACACTATTCGTCGCCAGCACCATAATTCAGAGGCATCAATTTTCTTCCTGTCTATCTGTTTCACTGTCCAACTTTCACATCCATATGATGTTATTGAAAATACTATGGCTTGAACGAGTCATAAAAAATATAAAAACATAGAAATATGATGGCAGATGACCATACGACCTGTCCAGTCTGCCCATCCATACCAACTACTAAGCTCTACAGTTCCATTTTTCCCCTTAGAGATTCTCTGTGCTTGTTCCATGCTTTCTCAAATTCAGATATAGTCCTCATCTCTCCCACCTCCACTGGAAGACTGTTCCACACATCCGCTATTTTTTTCGTACAGAAATATTTCCTCAGGATGCTCCTGAGTCCATCCCCTTTCACGCTCATCCTACGCCCCCTCATTCCAGAACTTTCTTTCGATTGAATGCCACAGAAGCATTTAAGCGTTTCTATCATATTTTCCATCTCCTCCCTTTCTTCCAAAGTATACATATTGAGATATTTAAGTTTGTTCCTGTATGCTTTATGACGAAGACCATTTCTTTTGTGTTTAAAAGTTATTATGAAACTCAAGAAATTAAACTGCAGGTACACATATTCAAGGCATTTCTTACAACACTGACATCCATAAACATTGGAAGTCCTACAGAGAAGTCCTTTTTCAATTTTAAATGATTCAAATCTCAAGAAATCACAATAAATAATAAAATATGTCAAAACATATCTGTTTTCCACCTTAAATTATTGTTTATTTCTTAAAACAGTGTTTCCCAGACTGTTAAGATCATGACCCTTTTTCTTGTCTCTACTTTTAGCACCTCCCCCACAAAAGCAACATTTTTCTTTAAGATTGTAATAGAGCGTACTACAATTAAAATGACATCAAACTAAGCATCTGTTTCCCACAATTCATCGTAAGGCCTCTTATACTTCTTTTCCCTCCTTCATCCTCTCCCTAAGAAAGCTACAGTTTTAAGATTTGAGTAATCTCTTTAGCGGAAGTAAAACCTATGTGTGCAATCCCAGATTACTGCCACATCCTTCTATTTTAACAGAGAAAGAAATAATGATTTTTGTTTTCATTTTATTTCTTGTGCATTTTGTTATGCAAGATGCATGCTTTTTACTTTTTATTTTTTATTTTTGCAACAGCTTGAGTGGAATCTGTAACACTCATAGATGGTAATGACAATGTTTTGTTATCTTTATGTTTTTTTTTTCCATGCTTGTTAAAAAGTGGAGTCAGAGTGTCTGAGGCAGAACCTTAACAAGTTCTTTCTAATCAGCCTCAGAATGTTTCTGTCAGGCACAAGGAAAATGCTCAGTTTGAACAAAGCTGTATTTTTGCCCCCCCCCCCCTCCCCAACACATTTGTTTAAAGATTTGCCTGTCAATTGTGAATCAACATTTTGGCATTTTTGCTCAGACACCATGCTTTTTACTTCTCCCCCCCCCTCCCCCCTCCCCCCCCAGGAGGGGAAATAATACAAAGCTGCTATTTGTTGTTTGAAGGAAGTAAACTTCATCAGGTCGACTTAGATGTGTGTTTGAAATGTCACTCAGTACAGCTTTCTTGTAATGAAACGCTGCATACAGATTTCTCCCCTTAGGCTCAAGGGGATTATGCCCAGTAAAAGAAAAAATCAGTCTTCCTTGCTGTGGTGCATCCGAGTGAGAAGTTTAAAATCCACAATTTATTCAAATATTGATATTTCTACTTGTCAGAAAGAGGTGCCTTGAAATTTCCACTGAGTGCTGTTGTCAGAAGAATTGCAAGAAATGTGTCAGATAATTCATAAACGGAGTTCACTACTGTGAAATCAGTTGGGAACAGGCAAAAAATATATATTCTTGTCGATGTAAAATAGGAGCAGTATAACAGAAAATAGCACTCACTTTTTCATCATGTCAAGCAAATGCTCAATTTGGACCAGGTATTTTTTAAACAGCTTGATGCTTCTGGAGAAGCCCACAATGCATGAAAAATATTTTGAGTTCTGCTTTCTAGACAAGAGATCTGTTTGTTGTTTTCCCCTCTGAGACCTTCTTATTTCCCATCCTGCAGAAACCAAGCTGAGAACAGCTATTTACAAGGCTTTCTAAGCAGTCTTGGTTCTGCATGTGGTTTGCATTACGGCCCTAAAAAGCTTTGAACAACTAGACTGATGATATAAAACACTGTTGGACATTCCAAACTACTGATAGCAGTGGCTTGCTTGAAAAACTTTCTTTGTTTCTTTAAAGATCTCACTTATATTGGGACGGGGTTGTCACTGATTATTTTTTAGAGTAGAGACAGTGAACTATATGACTCTGTGTTCTAGGTAGCATAATAAACATTCTGCACTTGAAAACTTTTCTAGAGCTACTGAGCTTTCCAGGTATCCTCCCTCACTGGACCTAGTCAACAGTTTCTTAGACTGAAACTAGTTATATACTGGCATTTGATTAGTATGGCAGGAATGTGCAAAAGCATGCTTGGCTTCTATACATAAGATTGGCAAGTGTGCGTTCAGATGATGAATGGTACAAGAACAGAAGCTGACATTAAGAAATTATTATGAAAACACATTTTTGTTGTGCCCATGATCATACAGTTTACAGTTCTGTTGACAAGCAACATTCTAGTGCAGCTTGCAGACCATCTGGGAGGTGATGATACGAAATGTGTAATATATTTTAGGTGACCATCTCACTGTGCATCCTTAGCAGTGTAGACAGCGAAATGAATATCTATAACATTGAAAGCAAAATGGAACTTAATCTTTATTTACAGTAAATTTGAAGATAAAATTAAGATGTAAAGTTCTCTTAGACAAGAAAACGCCATTCAAGGCTTTGTTTACTTAAGCTGTTTGCTAAAGATACAAAAAAGGGAAAATTCTACAGCTGACTGAGCCCTAAGGGATTAATTTTATTTGGCATTTTCCACGTGTCAAACACATTTCTCACGTGGAAGATGACTTTTATAAACTTATGTGGGTGTATATGGGTATACAAGTATGCGTGCGGACAAGACGACGTATGCTTTTATGTGACCTGCATGTAGGTGTTCTGGAGGGTGTAGTTAGGCAGAGCGTGGGCAGAATAATGATGCGCATATACTTTATGTATTTATTTAGCTGATTTTATATAACGCCTTATCAACATGTCAAGGCGGTTTACAATTAATTTACAATGTGTAGTACATGAAACATTAGGAATAACCATTAATCAACAATGTAAACAGTTATAGACTCATTCCATCCCGGACGTGCACCCCCTCTGTACATTCTGTTTAACCGGACATACAGAGGGGATCACGATTCTGATCCCGCGGGACACATCTAGCCCCACAGGATCAGAATTGCGATCAGTCCTGCACATGCAGGCCGGGACTGCGATTCAGTCTCACCTGCATGTACACGACAATCCCGACTAACTCAGTCAGGGCTTTTAAATGGAGCTGCGACACCATGGCGTCCGGTTGTCATGGCACCGCGGCTCCATTTAAAAGCTGCAAGACCGGCTGCCAGACTACAAAGTTGATTTCCCCGCAATCCGACCCCCGATCTGGCCTCCTAAGGCCAGAGTCGGGCTGCGGGGAATGTCCTCTGGATCCCTCTGCCCCATCTGCGCCCTGGGCATGAAAAAAAAATGTCTAGGGAAGTTATTCCACCTCAGAAGTGGAATAACATCCCCACACAAGTCGTCGTCCCTGGATGTACAGGGCCGACATTATAATCGGCCCTGTACGTCCAGGGCTGGCTACTGCCTGCCCAGACTCTACCCCTGAGCCACCTCTTCCCCGCCCCGTCTGACTTCCCCGCACAACCGGCGGGGAGGTTAGATGCCAGTGGGGGATGGCATGAATAGCGGGGATGAATGTCCCATTGGGATGTCCATCCCGCTATTCGTGGCACAGAATCGGGCCCTTAGCGAAAAAGAGTTAAGTGAATGAATGAACATATATACAATGAATGAACATATGTACAGGGTGAACTTAGTTTATGTTTAACATAGCTAGAATGGGGGGGGGGGCGGTAATGGATGGGAATATAATTGGTGCATTGGAGGTATGGACATTGAAGCTAAATGATAGGTGTACCGAAATGTTTCATGAAAAGGTGTGTTTTTAAGCTTTTATGGAACTCTTGAAGGTCACACATGACCTGGATGTTATCTTGAAGTGCATTCCAAATCTTCAGAGCATAAAAGGAAATCGCTTGATTTGTTTATTTATTTATTTATTTAACTGTATTTATATCCCGCTTTTCACCGGGTCAAAACGGTGGGACATATAACAAGGGGGGGAATCAATGGTGTGGGGGGGGGGGCGGCCCATCACCGGGGGTTCAACATTGATGATTTTGGGATGAACATAGAGACTGACAGGGTAGCATAGTTACTGGTCTGGAGCTCTTGAGGAAAAATAGGGGGATTCCTATTCAGAGATGTTCTTGGAATAGGACGGTTTTTAGCTGCTTTTTGAATGATGGGAGATCACCATTGTTCCTGATGTGGTTTGGTAGAGAGTTCCAGAGGGATGGGGCATAGAGTTCAAAGGCTCTGTTGCAGGTCCGTTGTGTTGCCTTGGTCCTTTTGTGGGGGACTGCAATGGAGCTGTTGGAGGATTGTCTGGTCGTTCTGCTGTGGGTTGATCGAGGTAGTAGGGAGCAGAGTGGGGTGCCTTGTGTTTGGTGGATGGTTTTGTGGGTGAGTAGAAGAGCTTTGTATTTGATTCTTGCTTCGATGGGGAGAATATGAAGGTCTTTCAGAATTGGGGTGATGTGGTCTCTTTTCTTTGCATTGTGAATTATTCTCGCCGTGGTGTTTAGGGCAGAGCGTGTGTTTGAAGCGGAGCGTGTGTTTGAAGTGGAGCGTGTGCTTTTCGTGTTTAAAGGAGGAATAATTAAAGTGAATTGCATGTTCACTCTCCTTAGTCTGTCACCTGGTGTCTTTTGGATAAGCGATAGCAAGTATTCTGATGAGATATTGTGGTATACTTTAAATATAGTGAGCAGGGCCTTGTATTTAGTGCGTGAGGTGTTGGGTAGTCAGTGTACATCTTTGAGTACTGGCGCTATGTGTTTGTGGACTGCTGCTTCATACAGAATCCGGGCATCTGTGTTCTGTGTATTTATGAAATACACATATACAAGCATAGGAGGTAATGCTATAAAGTCATTCCCTTGACTTAAATGGCCTCTTATAGAAGACCGACCGGCATAAATATAATTTTTTTGTTAGGAGCAGATTTAAGATTTTGGCTCCCATTAGCAATACCAGAATCCCAGAGAGTGTAGTTACTAGATGTACCAGATTTTGGGGGATTGTCCCAGATTTTAGATCTATGTCCCTGACTCTCACCTGTTTGGTAGCCTCCTGTCCCGAATTCCAGCAATGGAGACAGGAGATAAAAAAAAAAATTAAATTTGAATTGATTTGAATATACCAGTTTTTAAAATGTATATCCTTTATCTTTATAGTTTGCACAGTATGGGTGAAATTCATCACTGTTTCTATTTCTGCATGAATTTGTCCACTTGGAAGTGATACCGTTGCTGTCATAGGATGGATTGGGGGGGGGGGGGTGCAAGACAGTGACTGTTCTTTCCTCCTCCATGCCTTGTTGCTGAAAACTGTAACAACCGTGCCCCTTCCTCACTCTTCCCCCCTCCCCACAACACTTTGGATAAGTGTCACAGATTTGCCTGCAAAAATTCCATAAGAGAGTGGGATGTGTGCACATGAGGGAGGAGTGGTCTAGTGGTTAGGACAATGTACTTCAGGCCGGAGGGCTGGGGGTTCAAGTCCCACCTGGGGACAGCAATCTCAGGCCGGAGGGACTGGGATTTCTAGTCCTATAGGCACTCCTTGTGGTCTTGGGCAAGCCACTTAACCCTCCATTGCCCATGTTCCCTGTAAGTATTAACGTATGTGTGTCATATCCCCTCTTGTTAAATGTATCTCCCAATTGACCGCTTTGACCCAGTGAAAAGCAGAATATAAATACAGCTAAATAAAATAAATAAATAAATGTGTGCATGTCATTGATCGCAAAAACTGGTGAACCAGGAGATGAGCAGAAGAAGACCATAGTGCCACAGTGGTGACATTTTGAAGCAGCACGTGCATATGGTCCAAAATATGCGGGAGCAGGCTTCTTTTTGGCCTGAGTATTTAGTGCCTTCGACATCTGGCGCCTTAGGCAGTTACCTATGTTGTCTTTGCCTAAATCCAGGCCTGCACTTTGGCATGATGGTGCCTACTTTAATGATGTGCACATGGGTGGAGTTTTGGTAGAGCACTGGCAGAGTTCACAAGTACACTCATGGCAATCTATACATGTACTGAAAAATTATAGGTGCAAACATTTACATCTTCTCTACAGCAAGTGGAAATGTCTGTGACTGCAATATAAGCCCAAATGATGCCACATAAGCTAATATTTTATATGCGCCCATGCGTCTTTATAAAATTGTGATGAATAGATACCTACTTTCATGCTTAAAATAGCCACCCCCATATAAAATACTGTCATACAGTACAGGAACACATTTACATTTGCCTTGGAGTAGGTGCAAATTTGGACATGGGTATTTGTGCATTATTCAGAATTGTTATAGGAGCCTATTTTATAAAAGCACATAGGCACCTATGTTGTTTTTATATAATAAATTCAAACAAATAACCCTGGCATAAACCTCCATACGTATAGATTAAATTAAATAAAGATGCATACAAGAAAACGTATCTTCTTCCTATTTCTTTTTGTTGGATTGACCATACAAAAGGGGAAGGAACTCCAACCCGCCCCTCGCCGTGGTCACTCCAGTTTAATCATTTTAATGCTTGAAAAAATTATTCAAAAACTTAGCTTAATCCAGCCACTGCAGAATTCATGGAACAAGCACAACGTGCCACGTTTCGGGCCAGCCAAAATCCTATGGCCCTGCATCAGGTGGAAAAGATGAATTTTATATAATAGGCATGCATTCTTGAGAATTTTTATAGGCACTAAGCGGGTAATTTTATAACAGGCTTCTTAACTTGAGCAGCAAATATATGAGGTGTGACAAAAAAAGAAATGATACTGTCCCATAAATGTTTTATTACAAAATCTACAGATAAATTATGCTTTGTCCCCTTCAAAGTAATCCGCCCCCCCAGAGTTAAAGCACTTATGCATTCGCTTCTGCCACATATGGAAGCACTTGATAACGTCCTCCTCTTTGAGGTCCCTCAGCTCCCTCATCACAGTGGCCTTGATCTCTTCTACAGAGGCAAAATGAGTTCCTTTGAGTCTTCAGCCTGGGGAAGAGCCAGAAGTCACACGGTGCAAGATCTAGGGAATAAGGAAAGTGGTCGAGAGCTGTGATCTGTTTGTTGGCCAAGAACTGCCTCACACTGAGTGAGTGTGGTGTGTGCGGGCGCGTTGTCGCGGTAGAGCAGCCATGACTTCTCTCTCCACAGAGCCTGCCTGCTGTGCCAAACCCGGTCATGGAGGCGATTGAGGACCTGCTGGTAGAAGTGCTGGTTGACTGTCTGACCCTCAGGACCACTCCCTTCTGGTCAAAGAATGCGGTCAGCATGACCTTGATCTTTGATTTGGACATGTGTGCCTTCTTGGGTCTGGGTGACAGTTGAGTCTTCCACTGTAGGCTCTATCTCTTGCTTTCAGGGTCGTTCTGAAGACCCAAGTCTCGTCTCCTCTGATGACTTGGCCAACGAACTCTGGATCTTCTCCGATCTTCTCTAGCAAGTCTCCACAAACATTGACCCGGTGCTCCTTCTGGTCACCCGATAAAAGCTTGGGTACCATCTTGGCGCACACCTTCCGCATCCCCAGCTCCTGCACCAAGATGGTCCGCACTGACTCCCTGTTCAGGCTGAGCTCCTCAGCTATCATCCGCACTGTCAATCTGCGATCATTCTGCACCAGCTGGTTCACTCTGTCAATGTTCTCAGCCGTCTTTGTCGTGGAAGGCCGTCCTGACTTGGGGTCATCCTCTACCTCCTCACGGCCAGTCTTGAAGCATTTGTGACACTCAAAGACTCGCAGCCTTGACATTGCATCTTCTCCATAAGCCTTTTGGAGAAGTTGGAGACACTCAGTTGGGCCCTTCTCCAACCAGAAATTTCAAGTTGATTCTTTGCTCCATATTTCTGCCACCTCCAGTTGCGTGACAAAGCGATGGAGCAGTGTGCTATGAAAAAACCTGAAAAAGGAAAACAGAGTGAGAGAGATGAAAAATATTATAGCAGAATAGTGGCAAGATGCTGCACAACACAGTGACATAAGCGGTTAGCCAATTGGCATTGAGTCATGGACGTGGCTGCCACATTCTTTTTTGTCACACCTCGTACACATCCTTTCCCTTAGAAAATTACCACATAGAAAGTACATGCACTCATTCACACCTGCTATCTAGTATGCACAAATTGTGCAATTCTTTTTATGTGCATGAGTATACTTACTCCTGGGAATGTCTCTGCTTAGTTAAGTTAAACTTATGAGCATACAAATAGTATTCACGTACTTATACCTACATTTAGGCAGTTGTAGAAGAAAATATGCATAAACTTCTGTTTTATGTGTATAAATGGATCTTATAATTATCTCCTGAGGGAGTAATTTTATAAAAATCGCCTAGGTTAACGTACGTTCCAATGCATGCGTATCGTGTCTGTTTGATAAATATAAGCGGGTGCCTACTTTTCTTAATAAAGACTGCATATCTAACAGCCTTATAAATGTAAGCTGTTAAATATGCATGTTAAATCTAGGTGTGAACACTTAATGCCAGCCCTAGACTTGGTGTAAATGCATGTATTTTATAACATACATGCATAAATCTCTGCTCCACCTATGTTTCTCCCTTGTACCACCCACGTGCATGCCCACTCTGAAAGTATGTGCCATCAGACTTATTCACATGTGTATAGAATAGTGACCGGCTAAAGCATGTGTGCAAGTACCTATCCACATGCATAAGGCATTGAAAATACCTAATGCGTGTTGATAGCACATAACGTTTCATGGCCAATTATAAAACTACCCCCTAAATGTGCTGCTGTTTCGGGTTTTATGCTGACACTCACTATAGAACAAAAATGTGTTCATTTGAATTTACAGTAAATAACAAGCTGGAGCATTTTAGTAGTACAGGTTAAAATTTGCAATTTTTATAATATACTTCTTTGGAAATACCAAATGCTACATATTATGCACTTCAAATAGGGGGTCATTCTGGACCATGTTTAGCGGGGATGGACATCTGGTCCCGACATCCATCTCCATTAAACACTAGGGTGCCGATTCCGGTAACAGAGATCCCCGCACGAACAGGGGAGATGTGCATGGAGCTTTATGTGGGGGTGGGAAGTGGCGGGCAGGAGGAGGAGCAAATGTGGGCCAGAGGAAGTGCACCCAACCCGGATGTACAGGGCTGATTCCGGTGACGGTCCTGTATGTCCGGGCTGGGTGCCTTAGATGGGGGACTTATTCCACCTCAGAGGTGGAATAAGTCCTCCCTGATGGTGGTGGATGACCATGCCGGGATCCCACACTGAGGTGAGCAGGGGAGGGGGTTCCCCGCAACCCGATTCTGGCCTTGGAAGGGCCGATTGGAGGTTGGGCTGTGGGGAAGCAGGCAGTTTGATGATTGCGGACGATTGTAGCTCCTGAATGGAGCCGTGGTGCCATGGCACCACGGCTCCCTGCAGAAGCCTGGCTAGACTAACTGGGGAAGTGCCTGGATGTCTGGAGGCAAAGAATTGGGGTATGTCTGGGATGTCCAGGCCCTGTGCCCCGATTCTGTTCCCTCTGGGCCATCTAGCTCCCACGGGATCGGAATCGGGTGCATATCTGGGCCATCCAGATTTCTGGATATCCAGATGGCCCGGATGTGCCCCGTTGGAATTGGCCTCATAATAAATGATAAATGACCTTATTAGAAAAGTTTCTTTGATTCTGAGACCTGGCTTCTGTTCCTTGTATCTGCAGAAGCAAGGGATTCTGCAGTGGCAGCATTTCTAGCCCCTAAAGGTGGGAATGTCGGCTATTAAATCACAGCGACACCTATCACTGAGAATCAGAGGGCATTCAGAATGGGTTTGAAAGGGAGTCACAATCTTTATCTCTTATGAAGGACTATAACTGTAACTACTGATCTTTGGAAAGAAGGTGATGAGGGCAATACAATCAAGGAAAAACATGCCACTATAGCCATTGCTGGGACAGATTCTGAATGAGCTGGAAGCCCAAAGGAGTGGAAGAAGCTGTAGGCCAAAACAATTAAATCAACATAATCTGAACCCTAGAGGAAAAAATATTATATATATATATATATATATATATATATATATAATGTGTGTATGTATTTATTTATTTATATTATATACAAATGTGCACACACACATATTCTGCCACCTGATGAAATTCACCAGAGGATCATTTTTACCCTCTTTTCCAGCGCAGTCTCCATCACCTCTTTGCCATGCAGATTCATTCTGCTCTCATAGCTTCATCCACTCCCTGTAGGACAGCATGAAATGCAGCCATTGGATCTGCCCACACTATCACTGCTGTTGCTCCCTTCTAATTGCCAGGTCTTTTGTGTGCTGCTGGTCCCCAGGCCCATGTGCCGCTCTACTCTCTCTAGTCCTGTGATGTTCTGCATGCTTTTTGCAAAAGATACTCTCTCAGCAGCATACAGCACCCCCTCATGGCCAGAGCCACCACAGTATGTTGCTAGCATATTAAGCATGTTATATAGAAATATCTTCTGAAATAAACAAATTAAAAATGGCACAAAAATCCTGTTAGGAGGCATGCCTTTTAAAGCAATCTGTTTATATGTAATGTATACACTATCATTTTCTTAGTTTCATGCTTGTTTTTGTGGATGCTGCTTTAGAATCCTTAGCTTATTACCCTTTCCTGTCTCTCTGGTTGCTCCAGAGTGGACACTACAAGACACTGACATCTTTGGCTCGTTAGAGCATAGATGCCTGCAGAAGCTGACGTTTTCCACGCCTGCTTGCAGCCTATTTCTCCTCTGCACCCATTGCTTACTGTCTGCCTGGTGTCTAGGCGAATCTGTCATCTGTGCGAGAGCACAGCCCGCTGCACCACTGACAGTAAGGAGGTAAACGCTTGCTGCCTGAATCCCCCCATTAACTTTGTGAGGCGTATTGATTTCTTGTAAAAATAATGATATTGACAGGCTTTCCAGGAGTAATTGTTTCCAGAGCACAAAGGTCAGTGCAAAGAGTGAAGGGTTTTGGAGCGGGTACTCTACAGACATTTGTGTAAAGTCGTGGAGGATGGATGAAAACCAAGACCAACACTTCTAATAATCTGAAATCCAAGTACAGTGGAATTGTAAACACATAACTGGGTTGGCAGCATTTTCCTAGTTCCCATAAGTTACAAAAACAGGTTAGTTTTGTGCAATTTATTTTCTACAGCATTTATCTGTTTAAAAATGTGATTATGAAAGTATAATTTTGACTCCCACTTAGCTACACCTTAATGCATTCAATCATATGGTTTTGGATCAAGACTAACCCAGTTAAGACTATTCTAGAATTTTCTTGGGGATAAATTTATTAACCGATAACCATCATATTGGTGCCTCATATTCTTTGGGCCGTGCAGACTGTGCCTGATACATAATAAAGATTCTGGCATAGTTACTTAATGTGTAATGTGAAGCCATAATTTTGTATAGGGTATCTGAGTCGGAAATACAACATCCAATTCAGGATGTTCACAATTTCCAGCCTTTTTTACAAAAGGCCTGCTGAAATAGGGAAATACACATGTAGTTTCTTAAACTTTAAGTAGGAGCAAGCGCTTTAGGAAAGTATGCACATACAGAAAGAGCAGCATCGCTACGCACCTTATGGTGGTCTCTTACTAAAGGGCAGTAGCTAGCAGTGTGCATCTGGTGCGAGTTAAAAATACATTTTGGATATGCATTGCCAGCTAGCATGGGGCCATGACAGCGTGAGTCGATTCCCGTGCTTACTGTGCAAACCATGTTAGGGTAGCAAGTGGGCAGAATAGGGGCAGAGAGGGGGCGTGGTGAGCTCGAAGCAGCTAGTGCTGGGTTCATACTGCATGCTAATTGCATTACTGCGGGTTCACCCAAGGCCACCTCAATAGGCGGAGTTAAGTGCACCAGTGCTAACACAGCCTGCATTAGGAAACAGGGCTCCACATTAACTGCTGGGGAAATGCTTTTCACACCTCCAGCAGTTAATGTGCTGGAGTTACACCTAATGCCCCATGGTTCTGGCTTTTTTGGCACATTACATGCAACGCCACCATGTTAACTGTTTAGTAAAAGACCTTCTATATGTGTAAAGTGCTGTTGATTTTCACTAACTATGCAGGTAAGTACTGGTATTTACATATACGTGAAAGCTCCATATTCTACAAAATTCCACGTGTAAAATAAACCAATTAAGGAGTCAAACTCTAAAAGGCAGTGTTTTTTTCATTTTAAGGACATTTTAAATACCAGAAGATAGACACAACTATGCCATCAATCATTCTTATAAATCCCTGGTCAAAAATGAACAGTTTGCTGACATTTGTGCATACCTCTGAAGAGACAGAAATGCAGAAAAGGAAAATTTTTTAAAATACTCCTGTCGGTGGCAGATATTAAAATTATGAGCTCCCAAGCAACAATTTTTAAAGGGCTCCCAGAGCGGGGCAAGTCCACTTCAGAAAATAAGGGAGCAGCTGCAAGTGTGCTCTCTTCCTCCTTGGGGCCCTTCCTGCACCACAGGGCCCACTTGGGCAGAATTTACGCCATTGACTTCTGTACAAAATGAGCAAAGCATGTATATATTTTTGAGCTGCCTAAATCATACCCTAAACACACTCCCTTAGAATTTGTGTTTCTCGTTTCACCTACATATGTAAATAGCAGTATGGTAAAATTCGCCTGTACACATGTATGTCCCTCACACATGTAAATATTGCTATTTGTATGTATGGATGTTACAGTGATCTCCAATAAAAACAGATGGACACATGGCTGTCCAATCCCCTCCCCTAAATAAAAAGAACAAAGACATGGGGAAAGTAACCTGCACTGCGTGGTGGGCACTGCCCTGCTAATCCTACTAGAAGACTGAATGGACCGCATCGATTTTTATCTGTTGTCATCCACTATGTTGCTATGTTACAGTATCATTCATATAATTCTCTGAAATGGCCCAAGATTATCATTTGCAATGCAATATCTGTGTGGTAAGACAGGCTAAATCCTGTGCCTGCCCCCAGAAGTACAGACACAAGGGAGATGGTAGTGAGTACTGGCACTCTTGAGAAATGAAGAGCTCCCCGTCCTTAGTGTTTTATCACGTAGACGAGAATGTAACTCAGTGAGAGCTGTTGAACAAACAAGCATTAGACAGTCAATAGTGTTTCTGCAAACTAATTGTTTCTGAGAAATGAACTGCTCTTGTAAATTGCCTGTAGTTTTGACATGAAGCAGAATGATATACTGTAAGGCTGAATATCCATCTGTTTGTCCGTTCATTTAGAAATTGTTTCTCATGGTAGACTGTAAAAAATCAGAAATTTTCCACCTCCTTTGCTGTAGCAACCTCTTGTATGGGCTGTCGGCTTGGCGCAATGCATGCAGAAATACCCAGGGGTGTTATTGGACACATTTTTCAGTCTATAAGTAGAAAAGGAGAAGTTATGTACCAAATATGTAAAACAAACATGATCTCTCTTTTAATTCTTTATTGAATTCATAATGATTCATTTTCTATTAAAAATAAAATGTAAAAACAGAAAAAATGTATTCCTGAGAATTACTGAGACTCCCCATGAAATTATGCATTGTCCTATCTCCAACAAGTTAAGGTGGCAGACCAATAGCAGCTTTTAGAAAGGAGCTGCTATCATGCCTCCTGTCATACAGGATACACCTTGCTCATAAGGTTCATGTGAGTTTTTGTTTGGAGAGGCTAGCACAAATGCAGAATGGCATTATTGCAGCAATTCAAGACTGGACCGGCCTTTCTGTGTTCAAGAGTAAATCAATCTGGGACAGACCACAAGCCCCCATGTACACAGTGTTGTCTCTGGCCTTTCCCCTTCACTTCCTTCTATTGCCATGACTGCGAGGGCTGTGCAGAGCAGCATTCTACAAGACTGAACAAGTACTGGAATTGATCCAGATTATACACAATAGTTGTAGTCTACATTTTTTCTCCATATTCATCCAACTCTGGGTAACAAAGGAAATACAAATGGTCAGAACAGGCTGTAGTGGAGCCTCTTCAGAGTCCCAGAGAGCTTTATTAACAGAGAGGCAATGGGGCACTGTTGGTCGTACACCTGCTGCACAATGGCTCACCAGCACAGTCTGGCCAGAGAAGCGCAGAGCTACCATCAGTATTCTTTTAAAAGAATATGGCCTCCTTTTAGGACTCTCTTTTTCATGGAGGAGGCATTCTTTTATGTGCCTGTGCCCAACATACCTAATCATATGATGAGAGAAGCAATCTATTGCCTAATAGTCAGTCTGGCTACACAATAAATGCTAAAGAAGGAAATTGGCACCAGACTCCAAAGGTAGTGGTCCTGCTCTCCTTGGCTGATATCCCCTCTGTTATACTTTGGAACTCACTTGCTCTCCTCTCTGGTCATTGTACGTGCTCAGTGGTCCTGTAGGGCTACCACAGTAAGATCTCTTTACTTAGATCTGTTCTCCTGCTTCCTCAGTTACGAAAAAGAAAGACGACTTAGATTAGGAGGGAAGTAACACCACCAATATACATGATTTTCTTTTTTTAAAGGCAGTTCATCCAAGAAAGAAAGAAATTGAGAGGAAAGAGAAAGTGACATTATACTAATCTATAACCCACTGGAGAATAGAATAAAATGCCAAATGTAAGTGTCACTTTACTGAGGACAAAATTTTCATGCTTTCAGAAAGGCTGAGATGACTGAGAATCTGAATACATAGTTTGAAGATCTAGCACCTACAGTATACTGTATGTCTGTAGCAAATAAAGGTACTGCTAATTATAAGCTCACATAAACTCAGATAAGCATAAGAAGTCTGTTCAAGGAAGAGAGCGCATCTTCAAAATTAACAGACATCTTTTATAAAAGCTTGTAGCAAAATGGAAGATGAAATATAAGTTGATGGACTGCATTTATGTCTTACTGAAAAAGGTATTCTTCAATTTAGAAATAGCCAGAAAGTTTTCCAGTACCCGGTCAAAGACTGAAACAATTGCTTATACAATATTCTGGTGATTGTGTCCTACAACAAACTGTAAAACAAATTTTCACTATCCTAAATTTATCCAGATAGCTATACAGAGATGCTGCTTTCTGTATAGTGAGGTGGAAAGCCCATACCCCAGCTTGCTACTTATCTCGATAGTGCTGGGGCAGCCTATAAAAATTTTCAGTGACACTATACAGATAGTGCTACTGAATATAGATGGATCCTGAAAAGTGTCTTTGATCATTGACCTATCTATGCAAATGAACAGGAGAGTAAGGATTGAGCTTTAAAAACAGCCTTAAAAGGTGGACTTTTAGACTGGATTTGAATAAGGCTAGAGAGATCATGGCACAGCAAATCCAGAAATCTATTCCAGGCATATTGCAGAGCAGGGTGGAAAAATGGAATCTGGAGTTAGTTGTGGAGGAGAAGGGCCTTGATGAAAGTGACTTACCTGATAAGCAGAGTTCTCGAGGACTGTAGAGAGAGAGGAGAGAAGAGAGGTAATGATAAGCTGCAAAATGAATACACATATTTGTAGGTGAGTAAGAGAAATTTGAACTGTTGCAGGAATGGATAGGGAGACAGTGAAGTGACTTGAGGAGTAAGGTTAGGTGAGTTTAGCTTCAGTAATGGGAGATAGGTTTTGTGGCCAAAGTTTGAATAGATAAGAGCATAAAAACATGAGATACACCAGACTGGGTCAGACCAAGGTTTATCAAGCCCAGTATCAGATCTCAAGTACCTGTCAGGTTCTCAAAAAGGTTTACACAGATTATCCCAAGGGTAAGCAATGGTTCTCCGTGGACAAGCAGGAATGAAGTCCTCACATATGGATGACATCACCGACGGAGCCCCCTACAGGAACACTCCCCAGCTTCTGTTGGAAGCTTTTGGGAGACTCTGCTATACCTGGTGCCTATCTTCCCATCTGCTGTGGGGCTATCTTTTCCAGTTTTCATTTTATGCGGAGCCACACAGATGTGAATTGGCCATCCACCGGTAAATGTTTCATTTTTTCCCCTTTGGGGTGTCTTTTTGTGCTTATTTTCTATTTCTGCCTGCCGTCAGTAGCATTGGGTCCATCGATCAAGGTTCTGCCTTTGGTTTCAGTGCTTTTTTCAGTAACTTTTTATTTTTGTTGTTTCCTGTCACCCGGCTGGCATCCTCGACCCATTTGATATAGCCATGACCATCTTCCCAGACATGTCCCAGAACCGGCTAGCAGGTTCAAGAAATGCACCAAATGTGCCCAGACCATCTCAGTGACTGACAAGCACAATTGGTGCTTCCAGTGTCTGGGTCCTGATCACCAGCCCTCTTCTTGCAATTTGTGTTTGCAGATGACAAGGAGAGGCCTGAAGGGTTGAGAGAAGCAGAGAGAATTCCTCTTTGGCCAGAGATCTGATTCAGCATCTTCATCATTGGCATCGGGCTTGATGGCTCCCCTAGGATCTGCTGATGGTACATCAATATCGAGAGGTTCCCGGGCTCAATCAGAGCCGAGGGCCCATAATGTCCTGGAGCATTGGCCACCGGTTGGTCTCTGCCTGGAATCGAAGAAGGATTCAATCTCAACTCCATCGGCATTGAAGGGAGACCCTTCCAAGCACTGGGCTAAGACCCATGTGCATGGCATCGAAGCTCTTCCCGACATGATGTCGAGAGCGATGGCCGCGAATGGCCTGCCAAGGTGCCTCAGAGAGAGATATCGACCTCCAGAGTTTTGAAGGGGCACAACCATCTCCCGACAATGGAGGCCAGGCCGATACCCCTGCAGGGATGCCAAAGACGTTGGTTGAAGCTGCTCAAGCCCCAAGGCCTTCAGAATCGGCAGCCATGGAGGAACACCTTCAGGCGTTCGAGGCCCACATCGCATCGATACTAGAAAAACAGCTGGCTGGTGCTTTGGTGATTATGGCATCATCATCACACGTTGTGCAGCTGATCTTCGAAATGCATGCTCTGCCTACAAAGGCATCAACATCGGGGCATTGGGGCTGGGCCATATATCTCTCAAGTGTATCTGGTTCCCGTATCCTGATGAAAACTCAGAAGCACTTGATGAAGCATCGATCCCATTGATGCTTCCAATCCCTTCAAAGCCAGAGGGAGCTCCAGGCAGAGTCTCAGAGGTACTTAACTTCCTTTTGGAGCCTAATGACTGGGTGATCGATGTGAAATCTGAGATCTTCTTGGAGGACAGGTCTCCTGAGCTTCCATAATACCACTTCCCTCGCAGCGAATGGCGAAAGTCTCCTCTAGAGGACATGTTCTTCCAGAACTTCATGAGGGATATGGCCATGGCCATCTCATTTTCACTGGAGACAGAGGATGAGCACAGGGCAGAGGAGCTGGAGATCCTCCAGTACTCCTCGGCTCCTAAGGAAACAGTGATGGTGCCAGTGCAACGAATCCTACAAAGGCTGCAAATGAGAACATGGAAGAACCCTCTCACTGTGCTCTCAGTCAGTAAGAAGCTTGACTCAATGTACTGGGTTCAAAGGGTCTTGGGATTTGAGAAGTCTCAGCTTCCACACCACTCCTTAGTGTTGGTTTCCACTCTAAAAAGGATTAAGAGCACCAAGGCAGGGAGGCTTGGATTTTGGTGGGCCATGGCAAGAACTGCTTGATGGACCTGGTTAGGGAAATGTACAATGCCTTTGAGACGGTCTGCAGAGCAGCAGAATTTGCCATTGGAGCCTGCCGGCTCACCTGGGTTCAATCTTCCGACCTGGAACAGTCAGTGCAAAATAAACTTGCAGACGTGCCGTGCCAGGGAGAGAACCTCTTTGGAGAGCAAGTGGAGGAGAAAGCTGGCATCATAGAGAATCAGCACATTACCCTCGCCAGGATCTCAAGACTTACATCCGATTCTGCTCACAGGAGGTATCAAAGTGGGGGTCAGAAGAAGGCCTACTACCTGCCTAAGTGCAGGTACTTTCCTGGTTCTCACCCACAGTGTCTGGAGAAGCCTCAAAAGTCTCAGTATGCCCCGCAACCCAAGCTGGGGAGCGCGCTTTTGACTGGTTCCTCCGGAGCATAGCCAGTCTGCTGGTGACCACAAAGAGGAACTCTCCAGTGGGGGGGATAGCTCATTCTTTTTGCCCATAGGTGGTCCCTCATAACTTTGGACTCATGGGTGCTACAAATAGTCCAAAGTGGCTACATGTTGCACTTTGCCGAAGTACCACCTCATTCCTTCCCATATCGCCCGACCCTCTGCATCTAACCCTCCTTCAGCGTGAAATCTCCGTCCTTCTGGCTGATCTTGCTATCAAATCCATGCCTCAGGAACAAGTTGGGTGGGGGTTTTACTCCAGGTACTTTCTGGTCTCCAAGAAGACCGGGGGGGGGGGGGGGGGTTTTGGCCAATCCTGGACCTCAGAAAACTTTTCTGGTGTGAGAAAAATTCAAGATGGTCTCTCTAGGGACTCTTCTTCCTTATCTTCAAAAAGATGATTGGCTATTCTCCTTTGATCTAAAGGACACATATACCCACATTGCGATCCATCCCACCCACAAGGAATATCTCTAATTCGTCATGGGAGGATAGCGCTTTCAGTACCAAGTGTTATCTTTTGGACTGGCCTCAGCACTCTGAGCCTTCACAAAGTGCCTCGTAGTGGTAGCAGCCTATCGCAGAACACTAGGGGTCCTTGTCTTCCTTTATCTGGATGAGTGATTTATAAGAAGCACCATTCCAAAAAAGTCCAGCAATCAGCATGGCTGACCATCCAGGTACTGGAGCTGTTGCGTTTTGTAGTCAATTACCCAAAGTCTCACCTTCAGCCCACCCAACAACTGTAGTTCTTTCTCCTCGACACGACTCAAGCAAAGGCTTTTCTCCCACTGGACGGACTCCAGAAACTGATAGCTTTGGTCTGCGATATCTAGCGGAAGAATCAGACAGTGGCTCGCGACATGCTGAGCATTTCGGCCACATGGCCTCCATGATGCACATCACTATCATGGCTCATCTGTTGTGAGACAAGCTCAATGGACATTGCATACATTGCATACTCAGTGGAAACAGACTACCAGCTACCTTCGGGATCGGGTGGTGGTCACCATACCTCTGGTGGTCTCTGCACTGGTGGTTGGATAATCAGAACCTGCTCAGGGTTCTCCCTTTTCAGAAGGCGCCATCCCAGAAGACATTGATGACAGACGTATACAAGCTGGGTTGGGGAGTGCATCTGGATGGCTTCCACACTCAAGGTGTCCAAACAGGAGAGCCTGCACCAGATCAATTTCTTGGAATTACGAGCCATAATGAATGCTCTCAGGGCTTTCCGAGAACACTTAGCACGCCAGATTGTTCTGAATCAGACCGACAATCAGGTCACTATGTACTACATAACCAAGCAGGGAGGCATAGGTTCATATTTCCTGTGCTGGGAGCTAGTCCAGTTGTGGTTTGCAGTTAAGGACCAAATATCTGCTCGGGGAGCAGAATACCCTGGAGGACCAGCTGAGCCACGTCCTCCAGCCGCACAAGTAGACTCTGAACAGGGATGTCGTGGCCTGGATCTTTTGGAAGTGGGGTACCCCCTCGACAGATCTGTATACCACTCAGCACAATGTCCAAGTGCATCAGTTTTGCTCCAGGGTTGCCTCCGCAGTTGGTTGGCTCCAGATGTTTTCTTCCTGCACTGGGGGAAGGGCCTGCTATAGGCGTATCCCCCTATACCTCTCATAGCGAAGACCCTGCTGAAACTCCAATCAGACAGGGGTATAATGATCCTTATCATGCCAAGTTGGCCCAGACAGCTGTGGCTTTCCCTTCTGCTTCAGCTCTCCCAATAGGAGCCTCTGTGATTGGGCTCTGCCCCAGACCTTATCTCACAGATCATTGGCCCTTCCCAATGGAGTGACAGAGGTTCTGTTGGCCTCTAGGAAGGTCTTGTTGAGAAGGTCTTATGCTTTCAAATGGAAAAGATTTGCTTCCTGGTTTGTGGAATGGTTGCTGGATCCCTTTACTTGTTCCATCAGCAGGCTATTTGAGTACCTCCTGCACCTCTCAGTCAGGTCTCAAGTCCAACTCTGTCGGGGTTCACCTCAGTGTGATTGGGGCTTAACATCATGGTTTGGAGGGAAAGTCCATATCAACTCAGTTTTTAGTGGTTTGCTTCATGCGAGGCTTGCTCCTCTCAAAACCTTCCTTCAAGCCTCTGGCAGTGGCTTGGGACCTCAATGTGGTTCTGGAACAGCTCATGTTAGCTCCCTTTGAGCCGCTTGATTCCTGCCCTTTGAAGTTCTTGACCTGGATGGTCTTGTTCCTGGTGGTGGATAACTCAGCATGCCATGTTAGTGAGATCCAGGCTCTGGTGGCTCACCCACCGTATACCAGGTTCTATCATAATAGAGTTGTCCTATGCACGCAGCTGCGATTCCTCCCAAATGTGGCATTGGCATTCCATTTTATTCAGTCAGTCATTCTACCGACTTTCTTTGGCCTCACTCCCATAGAAGGGAAGTGGCACTGCACATAATGGAATGCAAGTGAGCCTTGGTCTTCTGTTTAGAGCGGATGAAATCCAACCAGCTGTTTGTCTCTTTTGACCCCAGCAAGCTAGCAGCTGCCATTTCCAAATGCACTCTTTCAATTTGCATCTCTTTTGCTTATGCTCAGGGTGGCCTGAGCCTTATTTGCCATGTCACAGCTCACAATGTGAGAATCTGCATTGGTGGCCAACTTGTGCTCAGTCTCCATGGAAAAGATCTGCAGGGCTGCAACATGGTCTTCTGTCCACACATTCACATCTCACTACTGTCTGGATGGGGATTTCTGACATGACAGCAACTTCAGCCAGTCGGTACTCTGGCATCTGTTTGGGGATTAGAATCCAACTCCATCCCTCTAAGGCCCTACCGTCCATCCAGGCTACAAAATAAATAAATATATATATATATATATATATATATATATATATATATATATATATATATATATATATACCAAAGAGCATGAAGGATAATGAGTGAAACCGTGAATTCTGGGGAATCCTGTAGCTTGGGAGTTCCATATGTGAGGACTTCATTCCTGCTTGTCCATGGAGAAAAGGTAGTTACTCACCTGTAGCAAGTGCTCTCTCTGGATAGCAGGAATAAGTCTTCACAATCCTCCCACCTCCCCGAGGAGTTGTCTTCTGCTACAGCCTTGTTATCGTACTGGAGAAGATAGTTCCACGGCAGGCGGGAAGGCAGGCATGCAGACGTGATGGAGCCTCCCAAAAGCTTCCAATAGAAGCTGGGAAGCGTTCCCATGCAGGGCTCCATCAGTAACATCACCCATACACGAGAACTTATTCCTGCTGTCCACGAAGAACACCTACTACAGGTGAGTAACTACTTAATTTCCCTGATCCTTTTTAAGAACGGTTTATGAACTTTTCCTCTTGGAACTTGTCCAATCCTCGAAGTGGAGTGGAAATAGTTAAGTGGGAGACCTCTGCGGAGTACATTGCATTATTCCAGAGCTGCAAAGTTACTCAGTTCCATGAGTGAGGTTTTTTTGCCAGTTCTGATTTTAAATTTGTGTTGCAATGCAATATGGTATTGTAGTCCCTGATGTTACCCATTGGAATCAGTGCTACATGTCCCATCATGCATCTGGATGAGATTGCCAGAAATTCAGGGCCGGCTTAAAATCTCACTCTTGGAACTGGGTAATTTGGCAACTCTGAGATTCTTACAATCTAAGAAGTGCATGTTGAGAATGGTTTTAGTAGTGTGTTCAGAATGGATTAGATGGATTCCCTGATGTTATAGAGCAGAGAATTGTAGCTACCCTGTTAGTCCACTTAGAAATATGGAAATAAGGGTCAACAAACAAGTTGTAGGTGATACCTTTTTATTGGGATAACTTAATGTATCTTTGACAAGCTTTTGAGAGTTCTTTCTTCATCAGGTCAATGAAGAAGCAGGCAGTTACATGGGGTTTAAATAGTACAAATTCATTAAGGCTGCCTGCATATGTCATTGCAACTCAATGAAAGGGGGTGGGGGGGATAGACAGAAGTAATGAGACAGTGACACTTTAGTGTTCAAAGGCCCTACATCTGATAACGGGTGAAAAAGCCAATGTCTCCATTGAGTCCTTTTGTGTCAGTTTCTAAGTGTTTGATCATCCTAATTTCAAATGCTTTCCTTTCCTGTATACTCCTGAAATTTCCTGTCAATACCTTTATTGTAAGTTTTTAAGGGAGCGATCCTCCTTTAAGAAATGTTCACTTACTGAGCTGTCATTCTGTTCTTCACTGGACAACAAATTTGTTAAAAAGTTTTGCTTCCTGAAAAATCTTAGGTGATTATGATAGACAGCTTCAAGCTGAACACAAATATAATATCAGACTATCACATAGGAATTTGGAGAAACATGAAATCAAATTTTGACTGAATTTAGTATGTATAATCACACAGTGTTGGAGACATATTGCACTAGTTCACCTGAGCTAAAAATGTTCTGCTCCTGATTTTCATTTGAACTCAGCATCTGATGTTTCTCGTCTCAGTGTCCAACAATAGTCGGCCAGCATTGATGGGTTCCAGTTGCCCTGATACTGCTTTTCCACCGTCGCAATATCCTGGTGAAACCTTTCACCATATTCGTCGCTGACTGCACCAAGATTAGCAGGGAAGATGTGCAAATGTGAATGCAGAAAATGAATCTTCAGCGACATGTTGCACTTCATGGTTTTGTATGCTTGAAGCATGTTGTCAACCAGCTTGACGTAGTTTGGTGCCCTGTAATTGCCAAGAAAATTCTCAGCAACATCCCTGAATGCCTTCCTTGCAATTTTCTCAAGCCCCTCTAGCAGATCTTTGAACTGCTTGTCATTGATGATGTGTCTGACTTGTGGACCCTCAACATGTCTTCCTTAATTTTGGAATCAGTTATTCTTGGAAACATCTGTCTCAAATATCAAAATCCTTCACCTTCTGTGTTCATCGTATTCATGAAGTTTTTAATCAGTCCGAGTTTTATATGAAGAGGAGGCAAAAATATCTTATTTGTGTTGACAAGTGGTTCATGTACCACATTTTTCTGTTCTGGAACCAAATGCTTATGGAGCGGCCAGTTCTTTTTAATGTTATGAGATTCTCTAGCACGGGAATCGTATTCGCAAATGAAATAACAGTACTTGGTATACTCAAGCTGCATTTCTAGTAGCAGTGCCACTACTTTTAGATCACCACAGATTTTCCAGTTGTAGTTTTTTTGTACTGTATGTGTTTCAATAACAGTTCCAGGTTTTCGTAGGTTTCTTTCATGTGCGCTACATAGGCAATAGGTATTGAAGGGTGGACATTACCATTGTGTAACAAGGCAACTTTCAGGCTTAACAGTGACGAATCGATAAAAAGGCACCATTGTTGTGGGCCATCCTCAAAACACAAAGCCGTGAGCAACCCATCAATGTCAGTGCAGAAACAGAGGTTGTCAACCTGTGCAAAGAAATTTTTCCTATCTTCTTGGCGGGTCCAAAAGACAGAAATTTTTGTAACTGGTGACAGCAAACCCTGTCCTTGCAATCTTGAACCAAATAGTTCAGCTTTTTTGACAAAGTTAAGTCCCTCACCAGGTTATTCAATTGTGACTGTGATATCAGCTGAGGCACACCAGACATAAACAGTTCAAAATCTGGATCCATGTAATTTTCCACGTCTGGCCCGTGTATTATGGAATCTTAATCTGCCTCATCTAGGCTCCATGTCTCTGGTGGCATTGGTACTAGAATACAGTCATCCTGTGGCACTGGTCTCATGGCTGAAGACAAACTGGGGTATTTAATAGATTTCTTATTTTTAGTGAAAATCAACAACAATACAAAATGGATGCAAAATTAAAATAAAATTTATAAACTCTCCAACCCCCCCCCCCCCAACAAATAGGAATTGACAGGGCATGATACGACACTGGGCTACCAACACTTAGCAGATGAAACCCAACAAACTGCCCCCCCAATTGGACCACATATAACTAGACCCATAGGACATGCCCAGTTAAACTAGACCAAATTACAAATGGCAACCCCTTATACAACCAGTCAGCCCACTGCATAACACTCAGCTTGAACCCCTCCCCAACCTAACCTATGAATTCCCCTCCTCTCCGCGCCCCATAGCTGGTCGTTTAGGTACTCAAAAATTAGGATTGTTAATTTATTATTGAGAATGGTCCCTCGGGTTCATGGAGGCAGGTGATCAAGTAAGGGGGCCTACAATTGGAGAAATTTATCCTGTGCCTTGGACCCCAATATCTTGGCTGTTTTACATTCCACATCCATAAGATCAATTAAAGCATCTTTCCATGCCTGTATGTCTGGAACTGAGTCTGACATCCACTGTCACAAAATACTCTTCTTAGCTATGAGAAAACCCTGTTCACAAAAATGGTGTTGTATACTTAAGAGGCACCACTCCACCCCCAGGTACCAATGGAGACGCACCCCCAGTCACCCAAGCGTGCGCATGAGATTCTCCAAAAACGCTGGATCTTGGGACAGGTTTAAAATCTATGTTGAAAATTGCTACGGTCTGTGTGACATAGTCTGCACTGATCAATCACTTGCAAGTCAGCTTTACAAGACCAAGCATCATCTACATATGTTCTCTATAAAAATTTGTATTGGAATTCCTGCAAGGAAACACATTCAGAGAGTGAAACGCATTGGGAAAAGGCCACGCACAGCTCGAGTGACTCCCACTATGCCAACTTTAACCCAATGTGTTGCCAGGACCTCTAAACTAGATTGATCTAAAACCGGAAAAAGCTCTTTCCGTACAAGTCAGTTGAAAGTCTACCATCCATTGCCTCTATAAGGTCTATCATGCCTTTGGACCTTAAAAGAGAAGACTCCTCCCACTGAATTGAATGAACATAATGCCAAGCCTGGAGGTAATAGTAAAAATCCTGTGATGGTAGGTGATGTCTCCCCTGCAGCCCCAGGAAAGTCCTCCTTGTAACCATCCTCCATCCGAAGATCCCACACCCACGTGATCCCACGTCTCGCCCACAGTCCAGTCATGCCAGACTGCAGACTGGGAGCAAAGTCTGTGTTGCCTTCCAGAGGGAGGAATCCCGAATAGTGCCATGAGCAACCCTAGTATTGACATAAAACCTTCCAGGCATGTTGAATCACCCTCAAGTAACTGGAGCTGCGCCAAGCTGTCGTAAGACAGCTTGTCCCACATGCAGTAAAGAGACCCTATGGTAAGGGGCAGAGAGCCAGTCAACCAGGGAGAGTGACACATAATCAGACATACTCCAAAGAATATTGTGAAGCAGTTGTAGGAGACAGTGCAGGTTGTAAAACCACAGTGACAGTAAATTGGTCCCCTCAGCTGACTCTGGTTTCAGCAAAGCAGTGAGAGGGATCTGCGGCTGGTGCCCCTGTCGCAGAAATTTGGTTATCTAGCTGTGCTCAATTTTTATGTGAGACCTACACCGGTAAGTGGTGAAGTATATATATCCAGTGGGTATCTCCATCATCTTAAAAAGAGCCACCCTACCTTTCAAGGAAATAGGCAAAGCATGCCATTTATGGAGATGTCTATGGTGTGCTGGAGGAGTATTTTAATGTTACAGTAAAACAGGTTAACAAGATCAGCAGGAAGTTGAACCCCAAATAATGAATCTGAGAGTCCACCCAAACCAACAGGAATACCCCACGCCAGCCTTTCCACACCCTCCTGACAACATCCAGTGCCGTCGATTTGTCCTGATTAATTTTTAAACCAGAGAACCTACCATAGCGTTCAGTGATTTGAAGAGCAGCTGGCAGGGACTCCCCAGTACTCCGGAGGCACAGGAGCAAATCATCAGCAAATGCACTTAGCTTGACCTCATCAGAGCCCATAAAGAGATCCCGCATGTCGGCTGCCCCGAGCAGAGACCAACAGTGGTTCAAGGGATAGTATAAACAAGAATGGGGATAGAGGGCACCCCTGTCTTATTCCCTGACCTAGGGTAAATGGGGCAGAGAGGGTACCCCTCACTGAAATGGATGCTAAGAGTTCCATATATAAAACCTGAACACAATGGAAGAAAGAGCCTACAAAAGCAAAAGAGCACAGGGCTTCAATCAAATAAGGCCAAGAGACATGATCAAACACCTTTTCGGCATCAAAACTTATGAGCAATAGAGACACCTGATGGGATAAACAATGTTCCATCCCTAAGAGCAGCTTGCCAAAATTAAGAGAGGCCTCTCTGCCCTGGACAAACCCCACCTAATATGAGCCCACTAAGCACGGCAAGATGGGTTTAAGCCTATGCGTCAAGATCATCGCCAAACTTTTAAATCATAATTAAGTAGCGAAATGGGCCTATTAGAGGAAGGATCAACTGGATCTTTGCCAGGTTTAGGTATAACAGTTATAACAGTTCTCATATCTCTTAGGCAGAACCCCTTCCTCCAGGACGCTAACGTACATGTCAGCTATAGATGGAGTCAGCAGCAGTGCCAAGATTTATTATATTCGGCCCCATACCTATCCAGGCCTGGCGTCTTATGGAGCACCCCATCCTTAATCACCTGCTAGATCTCCTTGCCTGAGATTGGGTTATTTAAGCAAGCAATATCCGGCTTCATCAAAGCTGGAAGAAGGAGCGTACTAAGGAACTGCTTCCCATCTGCCTGTTCCCCCTGCTCTGCTGTGTAAAGGGATCGATAAAATTGCTGAAAAACATCAGCAATATGCTTTGGGTCATTTTGTAAGGTGCTGGAAGTGTCTTTAATGACTGTTACAAATCGAGGTCCTCCCGTCCCTTACCACATGCGCCAGTAGTTTCCCTGTCCAGTTGCCATATCGAAACAAAGGGTGTTTATAGTATTGCATAGAATTGTGGGCTCTTTGTTAGAGTAGGTCATTCATAGCCACCTGCATGGTAAGAAACAGGCGACGCATCTCAGGATATGGATGTCAGAGGGTGGCACGTTTCTGGGCCTGCAGGGCCTGCTCTAGCTGTAGGATACTTTGATCTAAGTGTTTCTGTCACCAATGTTCCCTCTAATTTTCTGTAGGCTGTGTACGCATAAAATATCAGCTGTGCAGCTTTTGAAGGAAGGTTAAATTTTTGTGCGCCACATAACGACACTCGGAGTTATATATTTTAAAATTTGACTACACGTCAGAATACAGTATGTACACCACATTGATTGCACTAGAAAATATTGTAGAACTTGTGAAAACCGTAAATAGAAAACAACACAGATGTCTTAAAATTTAAAAGTTGTTGTGTATCAGAATCAGAACCGTAATTTTTGTGCGCTCTGTTGTAAAGTATGTGCGCTCGCTCGGCGAGGTGTGTGCGCGCGCACACGCGCACAGCTTAGAGGGAATAGTGTCTGTCACTAAGCCACAAGCTATAATCATCCCTATCATAACTGCTATACCTACCTCTGAAAAGAGCACAGGTGGGTCCTTATGGGCAGCATTAAACAGCTGATATGACTATTGCCTTTGTAGATAACTTCAAAAGTCATCATTTTCCCATAAATGCCTCGGGAAAGACCAGGCCCTGAAAGCCACATTTGTCTCCTCCCAGTCAATCATCCTGTGATCTGAGATCATAGATTTCTTATTTTTAGCAGAGAAGCCAGATACATTGGTCAGACAGAAGTAACAGTCCATCACATGAGCTTTCTGTTCTCGCCATATCATTGGGACTGCAAACAGCATTGACTTCTGAGTACCTCTAAGCCAAGCTCTGAGATAGACAGCACATGTTTTACAGCAAATGTGAGGAGCCCAGGATTTGTCTTGATCGCCAATTTTACAACTGAAGTAGAGTTCATATGCTTTCTTAATAAGTGCAGTCATGCTGCGTCTTTGAGGTTTAAGCGTATATCACCACAAGTGTAACAGAATTTCTCCAGGACCAAGCAGGAAGTCAGTCCTCACATATGGGTGTCATCGGCGCCGATGAAGCCCCAGCGGAGCATTTCCCCAGCTTTCTATGAAAGCCTTTGGGAATGCAGGCACGCATGCGCGGTTCCCTTCCCGCCTAAAGGTGCCATCTTACCTCAGTATCTTTTTTTCCGTGAAGCCCACCGGACGTGTGTCCAGTTTTCCCGGTTAAAATTCGATTTTTCAGCGATTTTTTTCTCCCGGTTCGACGCCGGTTCCCCTCCCGCCGGGTTCGGTACACCGGTATCGAGCCCGATTCTTCTTTTTCGGTTTTTGCCCTTCGTGGCTGGCGTTCGCGCCCTTTTTTCCATTTGTCCCTGGAAGGCCGGTCCTTTGACCTCGCGGGGACTCTTTTTTTTCCTGATGACTTCCAGCGGTTTTAAGAAGTATGATCGGTGTAAGAAACTAATGTCTCTCACCGACACACATGACTGCTGCCTTCGGTGCCTCGGCCCCGACCACGATCCTAAGTCGTGTGGGTCCTGTGGAAAGATATCTTCCAAGGCATTACGAAGTCGCCAGCAGCAAAAGGAAAGGCTTTTCTCGGACTCAGCCTCCGGCCAGGCCCGGACTTCGTCTGCGGCCTCGACATCTCGGGATTCCGATCCCAAGCGCCATTGAAGCTCCTCGGACAGGGGGTCCTCCGACCGGGAACGCAAGAGGAAGAAACGGCTCGTGAGGGCGTCGTCGGAGGAGGTCCCTAGCTCCTCGAGGGCCAGGTCTAAGACCCCCGACCGTTGCCCCGGGCCCGTGGAACCGGAGAAGCCTGCCAAAGTTCCTCGTGTGGAGCCGGAGTCTGCTGGACACGTAAGCCCCGTAGTCCTCGTGGACTCTCCTCCCAGGGAGTCGACGTCGGGCCCGGCGCCGCCGGGGCCCGAGTCGGTGGCTGCTGCATCTCCCGAGCTGGGTCTCAGGATGACAGCCTTGGAGAGCAGATTGTCTGCCTTCATGGAGCAGCAGTGGGCACTGATGGCCAGCCTGTCTGGTGCATCTGCCCCGACCACCGGGACATCAGCGTCGAAGACGACCCCGGAGACCGAGCTGATACTCGAGTCCATCGTGGCTCGGAGTCGACCTCGGTCGCGGTCTCCCTCGACCTCCCGTTCGGGACCGAGGGCGTCGATGCCGGTGCTTCCGGCGTCGGGGCGGGTGCTCCAGCGCCCCGCGGGTTCGGACCCCGACTCTTCCTCGGACGAGTCGGCTTGGGAGACGGAGGACGAGGAGTCTCCTGATACCTTCAAGACTCAGTGCGTCCCTTTGGACGCACCGCAGTCTGAGCCCCGGAGTAGGTCCCCCCCGGAGGACAACCAGTTCTCGGAGTTCGTCCGGGGTATGGCCACTGCCTTGGCTATTCCGGCAGACCCCGAGGAAGAGCCTCGAGCTGAAGAGCTCAAGGCGCTACAGTATGACTCTCCTCCGAAGGAGGCCTTTACTGTCCCGGTTCCTCCGATGCTGGAATGGCTCCTCTTCCATATGTGGGAGGCACCGGCCTCGGCGCCGGTTCTTAGCAAGCGAGTCGCTTCGATCTATCGACTCCGGAAGAACCCTGGTTTTCAGAAGGCACAGCTACCACACCATTCCATGGTTGTGGAATCGGCCATGCATCGTCTGAAGAGCCAGAAGATGCACTCCGCGGTGCCTCCTGGCAGGGAGGCCCGAAACCTCGATGGCATCGGTAGAAAGTGCTTCCAGGGCTCGATGCTTGCTTGCCATGTCCAGTCCTACCAGCTGTACATGGGCATGTACTTGGGGGATCTGGCCAAGGAGTTGGCCGGGTTCTCTGCTGGTCTCTCCGGGGAACCCTTGCAGAGATTTAAGTCCTTGTCCTCGGGGATTCGGGACTGCTCAAAGTTCATGTCCCGCGCCGCCTACGATGGCTTTGAGGCTTCGGCCTGAGTTGCGGCAGCCGGCATCGCGGCTCAATTCCAGGCATGGCTGCAGTCATCAGACCTCGAGCCATGGGTTCAGGACAAGTTGGTCGATGTCCCTTGCCCATGACCGAGAATGCCGCTCAGCTCGAGACCGAGCACCTCACACGGACAAGGCTGTCGAGGAAGACCTCTGCCCCTTCTCATAAAAAGAAGGGCTCGGGTAAAAAGCCCTTTTACCCGAGGAAGGGCACTGCCTACAAACAGAACCCGCAATATCAGGCTGCCCAAGCTGCCCCCCAGGGTCAGCAAGCCAAGGGCCAGGGTAATGGGCCCCGTAGGCAGAGGACCCCCAAGCCTCAGGCCCCTGCTACCACTCAGCAGGGTGGGGGCTTTTGACTCCTTGAGCGTAGCCTCTCCTCCACTGCTCTCCCAACCCTGCACCGGAGGTCGTCTCGCCCTCTTTGCCCACCAGTGGCCCCTTATCACCGGGGACAGTTGGGTACTGGAGATAGTCCACAAGGGCTATGCCCTCCATTTTCACCAACTGCCTCCTCCATACTTTCCAGGGGAGCCTCCCAGGCCTCCCCTGCACACAGACCTTCTCCTTCAGGAGCTTCAGGGTCTGTTGGTGGACAGGGCGGTGGAGCCTGTGCCTCCCCACTTGCAAGGTCACGGATTCTACTCCAGGTATTTCCTGGTGCCCAAAAGAACCGGTGGCCTTCGACCCATTCTGGACCTCAGGAACCTCAACAAGTTCCTAGTGAAGGAAAAGTTCAAGATGCTTACTCTTGGAACCCTTCTGCACTACCTCCAGCAGGGAGATTGGCTATGATCCTTAGATCTAAAGGATGCGTACACTCACATCCTCATTCATCCAGACCACAAAAAGTACCTCAGGTTCATTGTGGGAGGAAACCATTATCAGTACAGAGTGCTGCCTTTTGGCCTCACCTCCGCCCCCAGAGTCTTTACAAAGTGCTTAGCGGTGGTGGCGGCCTACCTGAGAAATCAGGGAATCTTCGTCTTCCCCTATCTAGACGACTGGCTCATCAGGGGTCAGACATGTCAGGAGGCCAATCAACCCACCCTCAGGACTATTGCTCTTCTACAACGCCTGGGGTTTGTCATAAACTTCGCGAAGTCCACTTTGCTCCCCTCTCAGAACTTGGAGTTCACAGGGGCAAGGTTGGACTCTCTCCTGGCAAAGGCATTCTTGCCAGAAGACAGAGCCCAAAGGTTAATGGCCTTGGCAAATCAGTTTCTCTGCAGGTCCCTGGTCTCCGCCAGACTCTGCCTGAGGCTTCTAGGCCACATGGCTTCGACAGTACATGTGACCCCCAATGCCAGGCTCCATATGAGGCCTGCACAGTTGTGCCTTCGGGCTCAGTGGTCACAGGCCACAGGCAGCCTCAGCGACAGAATAAGGGTGTCCAGACCATTTCTGCTCTCCCTCAACTGGTGGCTCACCCACCCAATCTGCTGAAAGGGGTGCCTTTTCAGATTCCAGGGCACACAGTAGTGCTAAGAACAGATGCCTCCCTGCAAGGCTGGGGAGCTCATTGTCTGGGCAAGTGCACCCAGGGCCTCTGGTCTCCCTGGGAAGCTGCACAGCAGATCAATCTCCTCGAACTCAGAGCTATTCGCTTAGCACTCAAAGCTTTCGCTCCTACCCTGACTCACCAGTCTGTCCTGATCCAGACAGACAACCAAGTTGCCATGTTTTATGTGAACAAACAGGGTGGAACCGGGTCCAGGATCCTTTGTCGGGAGGCCCAGGACCTTTGTTCTTTTGCCCTCAAGCACAACATGCTCCTAAAGGCTGTGTACTTTCCAGGCCAGGACAACTACCTGGCGGACAGATTAAGCAGAATACTGCAGCCCCACGAATGGCAGCTGCATCCTTCAGTAGTTCAGAAGATCTTCCTCAAATGGGGTCTCCCTTTGATAGATCTCTTTGCCAGCCCAATGAACAAGCAACTGCCAAAGTTCTGCTCCAGGCAACCACATCCTCTACAGATAGCAGCGGATGCTTTTCTGATATCCTGGTCTCAGGGCCTCCTATATGCGTTTCCTCCCACGCCCTTGGTGGCCCGAACTCTCTTCAAGATTCTTCAGGACAAGGCCTCGGTCCTGCTGGTGGCTCCCAGATGGCCGAGACAGCCTTGGTTTCCTCTTCTGCTTCAACTGGCGGTGGATCCTCCACTACCTCTGGGGTTGCAACCCGACCTTCTCTCACAGGGTTCCCTTTTGCACCCCAATCTCAAAGCTCTCAATTTGATGGCCTGGAGGCTGCAAGGGTAGTTTTGGCTCCCTGGGGCCTACCTCAGGAAGTTGAGGAGGTTGTCCTAGCTTCTAGGAAACAGTCCACTAGGAAAACCTATGCTCTCAAATGGAGAAGGTTCTCTGTGTGGTGTCAGCTATGTACAGAGGACCCTTTCTCTTGTTCTTTGCCAGTAGTGCTTCAGTACCTACTGCACTTATCAAATCAGGGACTTAAGTCCAATTCTGTTCGGGTACACCTCTCAGCTCTAGCAGCTCACCACTCTCTGGTGGAGGGACATTCTCTGTCTGGTCACCCCTTGGTGTCCCGCTTTCTCAGCGGCTTGCTTTTGCTCAAGCCTCCCATCCGTCCTCCTGCCCCTGAGTGGGAGCTGAATGTGGTCTTGCAGCAGCTGACTCGCCCACCTTTTGAGCCGATGGCTACTTGTCCACTACGCTTCCTCTCCTGGAAGACACTCTTCCTGATAGCCCTTACCTCGGCTAGGCGAGTAAGTGAGCTTCAGGCCCTGGTCTGTGATAGGCCTTACACCAGGATTTATAGGAACAGGGTAGTCCTCAGGACTCATCCAAAGTTCCTCCCAAAGGTTGTCTCCTCTTTCCACCTCAATCAGGAGGTGGTCCTTCCAACATTCTTCCCTAGGCCTCATGCAAGCCAGGCTGAAGCAGTTCTGCATACCCTGGACTGTAGGAGGGCCTTATCCTTCTACCTTGACCTTGCAAGGGCATAGAAGGGCTACTCAGCTCTTCGTATCCTTTGACCCCAATAAGTTGGGGTTGGCTGTGTCCAAGCGTACCTTGTCCATCTGGGTGGCTGACTGTATCACCTGGGCTTACAAGGCGGCTGATCTTCCTTTGCAGGGTAGGGTCACGGCCCATCGTGTCAGGGCAGTGGCTGCCTCAGTGGCTCATCTCCGCTCTGTGCCCTTGGTAGACATCTGTAGGGCTGCAACTTGGTCTTCAAGCCAGACTTTTGCGGTCCATTACTGCCTGGAGAGGGAGTCCTGTAGGGATAGTGCTTTTGATCAGGCAGTACTCCGGAATCTCTTTGAGGTTTAGGCAACTCCTGCCCTCTGTTGGGCTACCGGTGGAGGTTGTGTCCTTGAAAAGCCTTTCTTTGCTGCTGAGACTAGAGGGAGTTCTCTTGTTCAGCCTGGGTTCCTCGGTAGCCCAGAGCTTGGGAGTCACCCATATGTGAGGACTGACGTCCTGCTTGGTCCTGGAGAAAGAGTAGTTACTCACCTGTAACAGGTGTTCTCCATGAGCAGCAGGAATCAGTCCTCACAACCCTCCCTCCTCCCCTTGGAGTTGCAGTTGTACATAGTTTATTTTTCATTTTTGTGTGCTGTTCTTAGCTATGTCATTTGACTGAGGTAAGTTGGCACCTTTAGGCGGGAAGGGAACCGCGCATGCGTGCCTGCATTCCCAAAGGCTTTCATAGAAAGCTGGGGAAATGCTCCGCTGGGGCTTCATCGGCGCCTGCTGCTCCTGGAGAACACCTGTTACAGGTGAGTAACTACTCTGTATTGCAGCTGTTGTGACATTGATAGGACATTTCCACTGTAACACATCATCATTTAGACAAGAAGCTCACATGTAAATGCTATTGTTAAGTACACAACTGATATCAATGTCATGCACAGCTTCTGTGTATGAAAGCTGCTTTTATAGCCTGTACTGCCAGCATCCATCCTGACTAAGCATGCCCATGCATTCCTGAGCAGTAGCATTTTCATTGCACATTGTGAACCTGCACTGAGTGCATGTCCAGGCATGCTTGGACTAAACAAAACAGCTTACTTTCTAGGAAACATACGAGTCGGCTTAAAATATGTGAGGAAATCACAAAAATAGGCGATTGCACAAACATGGTGCGTGATAGGAAAATTTCAAGTTGATTTTCGTGATCAGCAACCCAAAATCCATAAGATACACCCAAAAGTGTTCAGGAAGCAAAATCTTTATTGTCCAATGTAATTTATGGTATGACATGGTTCTCCGTTGAGACACTTCTCTTTACATTTTTTGTATTATATCATATACACTTCATTCATAGAGAAGCACGAATAGAAGCCTTTTATTTTGAATGTTTTTCCCATGTGGGAAACAGTGATATGTGATGGCACAAACGTGCATAATGGTGTCCTGCAAGGTTTTGTCCCTTTTCCTTCTATTTGGGATTCTCTTTTGTGTTTACTCTTTACAAGATTTTGTTTCAAGTTAAGTGGTTGGTGGAAGGTTAGAATGCAGGGGTGGGAAATTTTTCTTTTAGTAATTTATCCTCCAGAAATAGTGATTGAAGATCTTTTATAATTTTCATTAGGCTTTCTAGTTCTGGATTATATGTTACTATAAACAGTAGTAACCATGCTCCATGGTTTTCCTTTCCTTGTATTATAGTAGGTTTTCTGAGTGTTTTGAATGAGGATGCAGTTTATTTATTTTTTATTTATTTAACAATTCTTATATACCGCACTATTTATGATCAGCGCGGTTTACATATAACAACAACATCCGACACTATACAAATGTCTGGTCATTACATTGAACAGGGAATGAAACTTGGAGAGAGGGGGCAACTATATACATACGAAGTTAATAGGGGAGGGACCTGTTTGGTGTTGGAAATGATTTTGGGGTGATAGCCCTTTTGTTTAACAGATTCTGTTAAGGGATGAAAATTCGAGCTATGAAGGTAGTTGCATCTGGCAACTGGTTTCCCATATATAGATATTTGAAAATGACCATGTTAGGAATCATAAGGAAAGGAATGGAGAATAAAACCAAGGATATTATAATGCCTCTGTATCATTCCATGGTGCGACCACACCTTGAATATTGTGTGTAATTCTGGTTGCCATATCTTAAAAAGGATATTGTAGAATTAGAAAAGGTACGGAGAAGAGCCACCAAAATGGTAAAGGATATGGAAGCATACCCCCATGAGGATAGGCTTAAAAGGTTAGGGCTCATCAACTTGGAAAAGAGACAACCTAAGGGAGATATGATAGAGGTCTATAAATTAATCAATGGAGCAGAACAAGTAAATGTACAGTAGATAGGTTGTTTACTCCATCAAAAAGTAGAAAGACTAGGGCACATGCAATGAAACTACAATGTAACACATTTAAGAATAATAAGAGAAATTATTTTTTCACTCAACACAATCAAGCTCTGGAATTTGTTACTGGAGGATGTAATAAAAGCTATTAGTGTAGATAGGTTTAAAAAGGTTTGGAGACGTTTTTGGAGGAAAGGTCCATAAACCATATAAAGAAGACCTGGAAATCCACTGCTTACTCTGGGACAAGTATTATGGAACCTATTTTTTTGGAACCTGCCAGGTATTTGTGACCTGGATTGCCACTGTTGGAAACAGGATACTAGGCTTGATAGACCTTGGTTTGACCCAGTACGGCATTTCTTACGTTCTCATGTTCTTATGTACCATTGCAAACTGAGACTGTAGTATGTAAGAAAATTAATATTTTCCATGGAATCGTCCATTTTGAGTTAGATTGTGGGATGGGATGCATTTTTCGAGTTCTAGAAATGTTTTAAGGTTCTCTTCTCCTTCAGTCCAAATTATTAAAATATCAACAATGTACAGGTAATATCTGAAAGGTGTGTTGTGATAACCATTCAAGAATGTCTCTTCCAATTCTGATATAAAAAGATTAACATACTATGCTGTCATTCTGGTGCCCATAGTTGTAGTAATCTGTAGCTAGATATCATTATTGATGTTATAGAAGAAGAAATGATAGATTTTAACAATGCAGTGGATATGTGTAGAGGAGAGGGAGGATTTAAAGATAACCCAAAGGTTACAGTTGAAGGGCACTGGGAGGATGAGAGAAAGAGTGAAGGGGGAAAGGGGAAAGGGGAAGGTGGGTTTAAATTTCAGATGGTGGTGGGATGTCAAGGCAGCAATTTCAGTCAAAGAAAATGAGATTTGGGACTGGGTTCCTGGTGAACTTTCTGGTGTACATGGATGCAATAGATCTGGGAGACATCAGCAAAAATATGGCACCAAAAGACATTGGAAGAGATGAAAACACCAAGGTTGCAAGTATATAGAGAAAAGAGGTCTCACAATAGAACCCTGAGGTACGTTGATTGATAGTAGGATGAAAGATGCCAGTGCTTACATGAAAGGTTTGTTGTGAGAGTTCAGAATAAAACCAGAGAGAACAGTCATACTATCCAAGTGAAGACAGTTATCAAAGAGTAGATAGTGATCAACAGTGTCAAAGCAGTAGATAAATCAAGAAGAATGATGATCAAGTGAAGGCCCTTCTATTTGGCCAGGGACTGGCCAATGGAGACTTTGACAAGATCTATTGAAGCTCACACAGTTCTTTGGACTCAATGAAAGGCATTAAATTTTGTGTAGTGTAACTTCAGAGACTCTTTGCAAAGACTTTCATGGGTACTGCTGTGAAAAATGTGCTTTGAGGCAACTATACATGAGCACAAGAAGAAACAGGCCAGGATAAGGTCAACTTAATACATGTAGTTTGTCAAATTTCTGTGATATTTGTAACTGTTGCTCAGGGATCAGTATCAATGCACAGGAGTACTTATATACACATGGTAGAGTGGGAAAGTCTTCCAAGAGAACCTTAAATCCATGGGTCAGGTCTTGACCACTTAGCCATCACTCTATTCCACTTGTTTATTATCTAAATTTTGTACTAATTACTCATAAATAGGTCAGTTTTGAGTGGGGGCTGACCGCATAAAATAAAAGATTTGTGGATTTTCAGTGCTGTTATCCATTTAAGTAATGCAGCTGTAAATCCATAAATAAAGTCAAATGAATGTGCATTCATTTGACTTTATCTATGTTGTTTCTTCAACAACATTTCCTATATCTTTCCATGTCATTTCCGATCTGAAACATAAAAAAAACAATATGATAATTTTCCCATCTGCCATAATTAATGTGTACTACTGGCAAATAGTGCACACTGTCGCTCAATAATGTGTGTTAGGGGAGTGGCTTAATCTCAAGATGGTGGTTTGAGCGTTTTTTCGAGCTGCTATGCCTAAACGCAAGGGAAAGCAAAAGGCTCCTCCCACAGAGCCTGTGCCTGTTAATTCTGCTGGACCTATGGATCGTTTTGTGTAGCTGATGGAGCAGAAAATAGGGGAGATACGAGCGGGCGCTGTGCCGCCAGTTGAGGTGGATCCGGTGGTTCCTGCCTTGGAAGTGTCTCTCTCCCTGGATGACCGGTTACCTCCTCCACGTGTGACCTCTCCGGAGGCTCCTCTGGTGAGAGGAGACATAGCTTTGCCTGGTGTTGGTTCTGCAGCGTCTCCTGAGCGGGTCCCGCCTCAGGGAAGCCCTGGTGATCAGTCCTCGTTGGTGAGGCCGGTGGATAGGGCCCATCATTCAACTCTCGAGGGGGTTAACCAGTTACATCGCGCTGATGGAGCTGGCAAGCAGGAACCCTCCCTGTTGACAGGGATATCTAATGGAATTCTTTTGAAACGTCCGAAGGAGATTTCATTGGAAACGATCTGGGAAGCAATTCTACAGTTATCGTCTGCTGTTTGTCAACAAGTGGAACTGACGTCTTTGCGCTTGGAAAAGCTGGATACCCTGACTGTTGGAGTACAGGGGGAACTGGCTGGCCTTCATTTGAAGATTGATGCAGGGGAGCAGAAAGTGACACAGGTTTATGAACTAACTGAATCTATTATGAAAGATAATATTGCATTAAGAATGAAGATTGAAAATGTAGAAAATGTAGTGAGAGCTCCTAATATTCGTTCGTTGAATTTTCCTGTAGTGTTGGGGATTTTCCCGGTAGAATTGTTTAAAAAATATATGCATGAAATTTTAAAAGTACCGGTTGATTTAACTCCTCCTGTAGTTAAAGCAGGAGTGGAGGAGTAGCCTAGTGGTTAGAACACTGGCTTGGTAACCAAGCAACCAGGGTTCAATTCCCACTAGCACTCCTTGTGTCCTTGGGCAAGTCACTTAACCCTCCACTGCCTCGGAAGAAAGGCCTGGCAATCTACTTCCGGTGATACTGCCAAGAAAACCCAGGAGCTTCTGGGTCACCAGGAGTCAGAACTGACTCGAAGGCACACATTGCATTTTTATAGTTAAAGCATATTTTCTACCTCTAGGTAAGAAGGAAGGCCAGAGGACTATTGGTCCTTTAGATATGGATGTGTTAGATGCTTCTGCTTTATTGCAGTCACCTAAAGAAGCAGAGTTGAGGGCTTTGACCATGCTAGTGACCTTTGCGATTTCATCAGATAGGGACTGGATATTGAAGTTGTATTTTAAGAAGCGTTTAGCATTGTTTATGGGTAAAAAGATTGCTATGTTCCCGGATGTTTCCAGAGAGACCCAGAGGAGGCGCAGAGCTTTTTTGTTATTAAGGCCGGGTGTTCTTCAGATTGGGGCTTCTTTTCTATTACGTTTTCCTTGTAAATGTATAATTTACCTTAGAGATAGCAAGTATGTATTCTTTCAACCGTAAGAGTTGTCTGCTTTTGTTAGCTCCCATGTGATGACTTCATCTCCTCAGTGATTTAGGTCTCATTTAGATAAGATAGTACTGCTCTGTCCTCTACTTCCGTATTAGATCCTATATATTTTTCCTTTTGTATTATTAAGGATAGAGGATTCACCTATTTCTCTATCCTTTCTCCTTAGCCACTTCCCATTTATAGTGGGCTAACTATACTTTTGTATTTGATGTTTCCATATTTTTATTTCTTTCTGAAAATATTGCTATAAAAAGAAAAAAATAAAAATAATGTGTGTTATGGGTGAACAGTGCCCACTGTTGAGTAATAGCATGCATTACTGAGTAATAGTGCATGCTATTAATGATATTTTCCTCCAAAAGTAAAATAAAAAAACAACATAAAATGAAACATCCCACAAATGACAGTTCAAAGGTCTTTTGGTGCATGGAGACAGATTAGATCACTCAGGCCCTACCTTGATCTCAAGGTTCTGTACCTTAACTCATGCCTTCATTACCATTCAGTTGGATTATTTTAATTCGCTACTGGTAGCACTTCCTCAGTATCGTTAACAACAATGAAAACTGGTACAGAATACTCCCATAAAACTCTTATCCAACATGAAGCATTTCCACCATTCTATCCCCTTATTGTTTAAAAAACACTGGCTCCATGGTTCTTTCCATTTGAAATTTAAAATTCTGACCCTTATATTTTTGGCTTACTGCACTGGGGTTCCTTTATACTTTCACTCTCTTGCAGGGCCAGCACCAGAATTGGTTCAAGGTGTTAGCACCCTAGCCAAACCTTAAGCCTTATGCCCCCCCGCCCTCCCCCCTCCTCTGTTAGAAACTATTGCTTAGCTTTGAATACCCTGCTTTTTGTCACCTCCCCAGAAATTGCTGCCCTAGGTTACCACCTAGTTTGCCTAATGGTTGGACCGACCCTGCTCTCTGTTCATACCTTATCTCTCCATTGGTTCCCTTCACTCTTCTCAAGCAAATCTCCTAACTCTGCACCTCTGCACCTCATGTGCACCTCATCTAGGCTGAGGCTGGAAAGGACCTGGAATTATGCTATCAGTTATGTAGCCTCTTTTGAGGATAACTTTATAAATCTCCGCACAGGTAACGCATGTTACCGCGTGTATAGTTGGGGTCTAGTTTATGAAGTAAAGCACGTCCATTCTTTATTTTATAAAGTACAGGGCATACTGATGTGGCTGACTGTAGTCGCAGAGTTATGCATAACTGCAGGTGACCAGATTGGCGAAGAAATGTGCATAGGTTATAATATTTTATAACGTGTGAATCGGGACCCTACCTACACTCCACCCAAGCACCACCCCCATTCACACTCTTATAGAAAGTACATGCGATAGGACTTACATCCACACACTTACAGAATAGGAATCTCTCAAAGCACTTGCAAATGTGCCCATCTGCGCACGTAAGTCCTGGAGAATGTGCATTTATAGCAAGCAACTGTGCATGTGCTATATAGACTCAGCTTCTTAATGTGTAACTCGCTTCTGTCAGATTTAAGGTTGGAAAACCCATATCACACCTTTGGGAAAGGTATAAAGACTTGACCTTTCCAGCAGGCTTCTCATGAATTGGCATTTAGCTCTTAGCCCTAGCAATCAGCCCACTCCAAGCACAGTACGGCAGGAAACCCCTCACTTCTTTTGCCCCAGTACCAAAGTGTTCTAAGTATTAATTGTTGTGCTACTGTATCCCCTCCTAGTGTACTTTTTCTCCTCCCCTTTTTCTGCAGTGTTTTTCAGAATTTATCTTTTTCGTAAACTGCAGTGATGACAATACTGCACTGGGGTTCCTTTATACTTTCACTCTCTTGCAGGGCCAGCACCAGAATTGGAGTGGAGGAGTGGCCTAGTGGTTGGGGCAAGGTACTTCAGGTCAGAGTGTCAGGGGTTCAAATCCCACTAGAGGACAGCAACCTTGGACTGGAAGGGCTGGGATTTCTAGTCCCACAGGTGCTCCTTGTGGTCTTGGGCAAACCACTTAACTCTCCATAGCCCATGTTCCCTGTAAAATAGTTATCTCCAAGTTATAATGCCCTATTCAATGTAATTTCAGTTTGTTCAATGTAAACCACCTTGATATCATGAAAGGCAGTATATAAGAAATGTTAAATAAAATAAATAAATAGAAATTGTTGAATAATGGTATAGCAAGTTCTTGTAAGTAAATAAATGTTGGTGCCACCTTAGCTGGTCACAGATACAGTTTTCCCAATGGAGAGGTAGCAACAAAAATCTCTCACTTGGAAGAAAGAGGAAGGGGCAGTAGCCACTTCTGCTCTATGATGCCTTTATGCTGCTGTATCTGACTCTGTTTTTGTTCCACGTTCCCTCTGGGCTTATTTTTTCCTTGGCAGTCCTCATCCTCACCACATGAGCTAGCTTACATGTATCTGTCTCCATCACTGCTGATACACAGTTGGGGCAAACCTACAGGGACAGATTACTGATTTTGGGGGTTATTTTAAAAGCATTCCTATATCTAAATAGCAGCATTTACATGTGTAGATTGGCATATACCTGTAAATGCCTTTTTAGGACAGGGTCTTTTTAAACTTACTGCCTTTAGATTTCCTAGAGGTGTGATGAGAGTGGGTAAAGGGAGTGGCTTGAGCAGGCCTACAATACAAATGTAGATTCACCATTTTAAAAGGGGAATCCACATCTCTGGGAAACAGTATAGATAACAGCATTTACATCTGCATTGAGCACAAATAAGTACCTGTTGGAAGGGGCAGCTATCAATGCTGAGGTCTGCACCTGTCCCCAATTGCCCTCTAATTGCCCCTGACCTCAATCCCCTTGATCCCCACAGAATACATCATATCCCCTTCCCAACTCCCCCTGACATTTGACACCTCAGCCCCCCCAAAGCACTTGATCCCCCCACCCACAAACCTCCTGGCACAAAGAATCCCACCTGACTCCTCCACCAACAGCAATCCCCCCCTCTGAGGTCCCCAGTATATCCCCCCACCCCATGATCCCCTTCTCTGGCCTTACTGGAGATCCCTAGTGCCTAGTGGGAGCTGGAGTGATCCACAGTCACTCCTGCTCTTATGGCCACAGCTTCCAAAATGGTGCTTGAGATCCTTTTGAGACCCCCCCCCCCCCCAGCAGCCCCACCCTCCCCAATAAGGCCAGAAAAATGGGATCTTTATGCTGGGGTGTGTGGGGGGAATCAGATGTTTTGGGGGGCTAGAGGAGTCAGCATTTGGGGAGGATGGCTGTGCAGGTTGGGAAGGGGATGCAGTTTATTCTTTGGGGATTGGAGGGATGGGGATTGAGGGAATTTGAGGTCAGGGGATGATGTGGGGTGGATCAGGGGCAGCTAATTGGTGCAGTGGGTTCAGGCATTCTTGCAGATTTAAAAAGCTGCTTCCAAGCATATGAGGGAGGTATTTGCACATTGTATCCCCATGTGCAGCTTTTTAAAATTTCTGCTCCCCGCCATATTTTACAAGAGACTTTGAGCCTCTTGTAAAATACTATGGCAATTCTCCATGTCCTGGCCGAGACGTGTGAATTCCTCTCTGTACGTACTTTCTAAAATCTGCCTTCATGTATTTTGCTGTCCCAGGTCCTATTGGTGCTGCTTTCCTTCCTTTAGCATTGGAAGCAAAGGAAGATGTTAGGTCTGTGGTCTTGTGCAGCAAGTCCTTGTTTCTATGTGCTATCCCCAAAATTTTGCCATGGAAATCCAGGTCTGTTTTCAGCCATGGTATATACTCAGTTCAGGCAAATTATGTGCCTGCATTTCCTTCCTCTGCCTAAGCATGGTCTGACATGGGATTCATGTGCTGCAGGCCTCTATTTCTTCAGGTGGTGAGAAAGCTTCCTGTGATGTGAATGAATTCCAGCTGGAATGCTGATGTGCAGACTTGTGATGAGGCTTGGAATACTGAATGATTAAGGGGTTAGCATGATATTCAGCAGACACTTATTTGGACAACTTAGGCTGGATGGAAAGCTGTCCTAACCTGCAGTCTGCATATGCGCTGGCTGAATATTATGCTAACTGGATAAGTGCTGGCTAAATACCCTTCTGATATTTAAGTGCCATGGCATTTAAGTATCAGTCCTTTTGAAAATCAATGTATCTTTATAAAATAAAATAAAAATAGGCCTCTTTCCTATTAATATAGGTGCTTTGAATTTAGGGTTGCCAATTTGCTCCAGATGCGCCCGACGCACCTGATCCAGTACTAGGTTTACCCCACTGAATGCAGGGACATGTAGTTCTGATTTTTCCATTGCACTCCATAAAAAAAGCAAGACTACATGTCCCTGCATGCAGTAGGGTAAACCCAGGACTGGATCAAGCCTGTCGGGCGCATCTGGAGCCAGTTGGCAACCCTATCTGAATTAAAATTACTTCACAAACTATTTGGACCAAGGCCCACATTGGACCTTTCATTTCACGAAAAAGCCAAGGATTATGCTGAGTGGGAGGCGAACCCTGCCACCACCACCTACTCATCCCAAAAACATATCTTTTTGTAGCTCTTGTCCTGCAACCCCATGCTGCTGAGGCTCTGGGAAATTAGTAGGGGGACCCGCGTCATAGAAGGTGACAGTTTTATATCTCCCCTCCCCCCCCCCATGGATCCAGTGTCTCTTCCTTTCTCTTTTCTTCCCTTCCCTCACTCTCTCCATTGCGATCCTGCATCTTATCTTAACTCCAGTGGCTGCAGTGGCAGCAGTTTACAACTGCTACTTCTCACTGGCCCCCTCTGACTCAACTTCCTGGTTCCATTGGGAGTAGGACTGTGGTGGAGGGAAGGCTTTGGGGCCAGTAAGAGGTAGTGTTTGTAAAGTGTTGCCACTGCTGTAATGGATGGAGGAAAAAGAAGATGCAGGACCTCAAGGTGACAGGAGGGAAGCGATCGTGAGAGATGCTGGACTATGGCAGGTGGGGGGAGGCAGGAGGAAGTGACGATAATGCTGCAGGCCAGAAGCACTGCAGCCTGTGGAACAACAAGTGATCTGGTAGAAACAAGTCTGCAGGCCAGTTGTGGCCCACAGAAAGTAGTTTGAGTGCTGCCCTTCAACCTAGTCTCGCGGCAGTGGCAACCTACTTCTGAACGCTGGGGGTGTTCGTTTTCCATTACCTGGAGGACTGGCTAATAAAAAGCATCACTCCAGAGGGAGTTCAAGACTCCACACGGCTGACCCATTCAATTGTTGGAACTGTTGGGGTTTGTGATCAAGTCCCACCTTCAGCGCACCCAAAATCTGGAATTCATAGGAGCCCTGCTCGACATGACTCAGGAGAGTGCTTTCCTCTCACAGGTCTGGCTTCAAAGGCTGACAGCCTTGGTGCAGGACACTCAATGGAGTCACCTAGTGATGGTTCGCAGGATGCTAACCGTCCTGGGTCACATGGCCTCTAAGATGCATGTGGCACACAAGGGCAAACAGGTAAAGAAGTCCTTTATTGATACACACCCAAAAAGGACTTCTTTACCTGTTTGCTCTTATGTGCCTTGTGTTTGTTAATGATACAGGACGTGTGTTATCTTGTGTGTGCCAGAACATAAGAACATGAGATATGCCATACTGGGTCAGACCAAGGTCCATCAAGCCCAGTATCCTCTTTCCAACAGTGGCCAATCTAGGTCATACGTACCTAGCAGTTTCCCCAAAAGACACAGGTTCCGCAATGCTTGTACTGCGTCAAGCATTGATATCCTGGGTCCCTTCTTAATAATGGTTTGTGGACCTTTCCTCCAGGAACTTGTCCAAACCTTTTTTAAACCCAGCTACACTAACAGCCTTTACTACATCCTCCGATAACAAATTCCAGAGTTTGATTACACGTTGAGTGAAAAAATATTTTCTTTTATTAGTCTTAAATAGTTTACCCTGTAGCTTCATTGCATGTCCCCTAGTCTTTCTATATTCTGATAACGCAAACAATCGATCTACATTTACCCGTTCCACTCCGTTCATTAATTTATAGACTTTTATCATATCTCCCCTCAACCGTCTCTTTTCCAGGTTAAAGAGCCCTAACCTTTTTAGCCTTTCTTCATAGGAGTATCCTTCCATCCCCTTTACCATTTTGGTGGCTCTTCTCTGAACCTTTTCTAATAACGCTATATCCTTTTTAAGATACGGCGACCAGAATTGCACACAATATTCAAGGTGCGGTCTCACCATGGAACGGTATAGATGCAATATAATATCTTTTGTTTTATTTTCCATTCCTTTCCTTATGGTACCTAGCATTCTATTTGCTCTCTTGGCTGCTGCTGCACACTGGGCCGAGGGTTTTAACATGTTATCCACAATGACGCCTAAATCTTTTTCCTGGGTGGTGGTTCCTAATGTGGAACCTTGCATTGTGTAACCATAGTTTGGGTTGTTCTTCCCTAGGTGCATAACTTTGCACTTGTCCACATTAAATTTCATCTGCCATTTTGATGCCCAGTCTTCCAATTTATCAAGATCCTCTTGCAATTTTCCACAAACCTCTTGGGTTTTAACAACTTTAAATAGTTTTGTGTCATCTGCAAATTTGATAACCTCACTCGTTATTCCACTTTCCAGGTCATTTATGAATATGTCAAAAAGCAGCGGACCCAGCACAGATCCCTGGGGTACACCACTATTCACCTTTCTCCATTGGGAAAATTGGCCATTTAGCCCAACCCTCTGCTTTCTATCTTTTAAACAGTTCCTGATCCACAGTAGTACACTGCCTCCTATCCCATGACTCTTTAGTTTTGCCAAAAGTCTCTGATGAGGGACCTTGTCAAAGGCTTTCTGAAAGTCCAGATACACTATATCAACTGACTCACCTTTGCCCACCTGTTTATTCACACTTTCAAAAAAACATAACAGATTAGTAAGACAAGATCTTCCTTGTCTAAAGCCACATTGGCTGTCTCCCATTAGACCATGACTATCTACATGCTGAGTAATTTTATTCTTTATGATGGTTTCTACCATTTTTCCCGGTACTAACGTGAGGCTCACCGGTCTGTAGTTTCCTGGATCACCCCTGGAACCCTTTTTAAAAATTGGCGTTACATTGGCGATCCTCCAATCTTCAGGTATTAGAGATGATTTTAATGATAGTTCACAGATTACTAATAGCAGGTCTGCAATCTCATATTTCAGTTCTTTCAACACCCTTGGGTGTATAGCATCCGGCCCAGGTGATTTACTACTCTTCAGTTTATCTAATAGTTGTAATACATCTTCCCGATGTATCGATATTTCCTTCAATTCTTCCGCACCTTTAAATACCACTTCAGTCATGGGTAACATCCCTACATCTTCCTCAGTAAAGACCGAAGCAAAGAATTCATTCAGTCTCTCCGCTATCGCCTTGTCGCCTCTTAGTGCCCCTTTAACTCTCTATCATCTAATGGACCAACCGACTCTCTCACAGGTTTTTTGCTACGAATGTACTTGAAAAAAATCTTTATTTCGCGTTTTTGCTTATGCAGCAAGCTTGTTCTCAAATTTTCCCTTTGCCTGCTTTATCAATACCTTGCATTTGACCTGCCAGTGCTTGTGCTGTTTCCAGGTTTCGTCGTTTGGCTCTTTTTTCCATTTCCTGAAAGATGCTTTTTTGGCAACAATGGTCTCTCTGACCTCACCTTTAAACCATGCTGGCTGTTTTTTGGACTTCCTTCCACTTTTCTTAAAGCGTGGAATACAGCTGGTCTGGGCTTCCAAGATAGTATTTTTCAACAACACCCAAGCTTGATGTAAGTCTTTAACCTTTGCAACTGCTCCTTTTAGTCTTTTCTTAACTATTTTCCTCATTTTATCATAGTCTCCCTTTCGAAAGTTATAAAGTAGTACTGTGGATTTCCTTACTATTTACCTGACAACATTCGCCTACTGTCTGACATAAAAGAATTTTAAAAAAAATTAAAAACTCACTTATTTACATTACACTATAATACACTCCCAAAACAGAATTCTCAAAGGGATACAGGCTAACATTTATTTTTAATATTATATACCCTATTTTCAAAAATAAACGACACTAATACACTAATTTAACCATACTGCACACTCATTTACATGATGATTAATAATTTAACTAGCAATGTATATATGTTCTAATATGTTATACTTGTAATGTTACAATTTTTCCTTGTAATTTATAATTATCTGTTCTATGTAAAATGTCCTGGTATATCTCATACCAATTAGCCTACTGTTACATGTAAACCGCACTTGAAACAAGGGAAAGAGCGGTATATAAATAACTGTTAAATAAATAAAATAAATAAATAAATAAATCCCTCCTCCACTAATTAAATCAAAGGCGATCATGCTATGATCACTATTGCCAAGTGGCCCCATCACCCTTATCTCTTGCACTAGATCTGGTGTTCCACTAAGGACTAGGTCTAATATGGCTTCTCCTCTGGTCGGTTCATGAACCAGCTGCTCCAAGAAGCAGTCATTTATGTCATCTAGGAACTGTATCTCCCTAGCATGTCCTGCCGTGACACAGACCCATTCGATACCGGGGTAATTGAAATCACCCATTATTATTACCGCGCTGTAACTTTTGTTAGCTTCCTTGATTTCTTTGAGCATTTCATCATCCATTTGTTCATTCTGGCCAGGCGGTCGATAGTACACCCCCACTGCCATTGCCTTCCCCTTTTTACATGGAATTTCAATCCATAGAGATTCTACAGCAAATTTTGTTTCCTGCAAAACTTTAATCCTTTCTGACTCAATGCCCTCTCTAACATAGAGCGCAACCCCTCCACCAATTTGATCAGCTCTATCATTACGATATAGTTTGTACCCAGGTATCACAGTGTCCCACTGGTTGTCCTCCTTCCACCATGTCTCTGATATTCCAATCATATCTAACCTCTCATTTAGTGCTATATATTCTAACTCTCCCATCTTATTTTTTAGACTTCTAGCATTTGCATACAAGCATTTTAGAGACTGTATTTTATTCATATTAATTTGGCTATTGGTAGACATGGGTAATTTGGGATCTTTAAGCTCTGTCTGCTCCATACTCGAGGGCATTTGGGCTACTTTACTATTTTTGGAACCTCTCTGCTTTTGGTAGTATCCTTCAAGGATACATTCTTCCGAATCATCCACTCTTGGGCGACTGTTGGCTTTCCCCAGGAGACCAAAACACTGGCGGACAGGCTGAGCAGGGTCTTCCGGACACATGAATGGACACTAAACAGAGATGTAGTGACCCGCATCTTTTGGGAGTGGGGTACTTCCTAAATAGATCTGTTTACCGCTCCTCAAAATGCCCAGGTAGATCAGTTCTGCTCCAGAGCAGGATACTACAGTGGACTGGCATTAGACGCTTTCCTCCTGCACTGGGGGAAGATTCTTCTGTATGATTGCCCTCCAATACCTCTCATAGCAAAAACCCTATTGACAGGACAGATGGAGGTACGAATATATTCATCGCGCCATACTGGTTCCCGCTCCTGCTGCAGATCGCAAGGCAGGAACCCTTCTGGCTTGGCCATGCTCCAGTCCTCCTTTCGCAGGACAATGGGAGGATGCTGTATCCCATTGTCCGATCCTTGGCTCAGTCTGCCTGACCACATAACTGATGTCCTGTTTGCCTTCAGGAAGACTCGATGAGGAGGTCCTATGCCTGTAAGTGGAGGAATTTTGCTGTCTGGTGTGAAGGCCATGCCTTAGACCCTTTCATCTATCATACAGTGAAGCTGCTTGAGTATCTGTCTAGACCTGGGTCTGAAGTCCAACTTCGTCTGAGTTCATGTCAGTGCAATTGGGGCTTACCATCTTGGAGTAAATGGGAAATCCATCTCGGCATAGACTTTGATTGTTTGCTTCATGTGAGGGCTGCTGCTTTTGAAGCCTCCATACAAGCCCCCTGCTGTGGGGTGGGTGCTCAATGTGGTACTAGCACAGCTCATGAAAGTTTCCTTTGAGCCACTCAACTCATATTCACTGAAGTTCTTGACCTAGAAGATCTTGTGTCTGGTAGCTGTCACCTCGGCGCACGAGTGAGCAAGCTCCAGGCTCTGGTAGTTCATCCATCATATACTGGATTCTACCATAATAGAGTTATTCTTCGAACGCATCCCCTTTTCCTCCATCTCAACCAGTCCATAGTGCTACCTACATTTTATTTATTTATTTATTTATTTATTTAGCAAGCATTTGTAGCCCGCTCCTTCCAGCGATCAGAAGCGGGTAGGATTACTATTGTGAAACTGCCGAATCAAGGCAGGTACAAATTTTGTTTACATACAGATTGTCAGAAAAGCACATCATACAGAGTTAACACTTCTTAGCTATGGGGGAGTTCATTTACATATATACATAAATACATATATACAGGATAATCTTCTTGGACACAGTGGTCAGGGGCTGCTCCATCTGTGGGTTTAGTTCAGGTTGAAATGTGATTGGAAAATGTGCGTTTTGAGTTTCTTTCTGAAGTCTAGAAGGTCATTGCTAGCTCGTAGTTCTGGTGGGAGTTGGTTCCACAGTGTTGGCGCCGCATATGAGAAAGCCCTGTGGCTGGTGTTAGCTTTGGCAGATCTTATATCTGTTGGAGTGTGAAGGATGTTGGAATTGTGGGTTCTTCTGTTTCGGGTAGGAGGTTGCAATCTTACTAGGTTGTTGAGGAAGGAAGGTGCTAAGTTGTGGATGAGTTTGAAGGTGGTTGTTAGTATTTTGTATTTTGTGCGAGCTGTTATGGGTAGCCAGTGTAATTGAATTAGTACTGGTGTGATGTGGTCACTTAGATTTTTCTTCATTATGACCCTGGCAGCTACATTTTGTGCCATTTGTAATATGTTTAGGGTTTTTTAGGTAAACCTTGTAGGATGGCGTTGCAGTAGTCAAAATGTGGCATGATGAGTGCTTGGGCCACTGTTCTGAAGTCTTGGGGATCAATAATATTCCGAATGGGTTGGAGCACTCTAAGCTTGTGGAAAACTGCTCTGTTGGTCTTTCGGAGGTGTTTTTCCATCTTTAGGTCACAGTCAAATGTGACTCCTAGATACTTTATTTCTTTTATTGTTTGGTAAGTGTTGTTACATAGTGTTATTGATGTGGGAGGGTCAAAATTCGGTTCTTTGGAGATATACATTACTTCGGTTTTCTTGTGATTAATTGACATACTACTTTGTTGTAACCAGTCTTGCATCTCTCCGATACATGTCTCCAGTGGGTTGTAGTCTGGGTTTTTAGTGTCTAGTTGAGTGTATAGCATGATATCATCGGCATAGATGTGGTAATTAATTTCGTGCCGTGAGAAAATTTTGCATAGTGGCTGCATATATATGTTAAACAGAAGTGCTGAGAGAGCAGAGCCTTGGGGGATTCCCTGTGTTTGTGAGAAAGATTCTGCTTTTTCTCCGTTGAATTGAACCTGTTGTGTTCGATTTGAGATGTAGGATGAGAACCATTTTAGTGGGGTTCCTGTTATTCCTATTGATTTTATCCTATTTATGAGGGTCCCATGATTAACTGTATCAAAGGCAGCTGAGATGTCAATGAATACAAGAATGTACATTTTCTTTTTGTTTTCAAGGCCCTTTAGGAGGTTGTTAAGTAGAACTAGTAACAGGGTTTCAACTCCATGATGTTGCCTGAAGCCATATTGCTGCTCATCAAGAGGAGCACTGTCAGTCAGATGGTCTTGGAGTTGTAGAAGGACCGTTTTTTCTATGATCTTTGCCAGGAATGAGATACTTGATATGGGACGGTAGGAGGCTGGGTCTTCTCCGTTGAGTGTAGTGTTTTTTAGGATCGGTCTAATGACTGATTTCTTTAGTTCTGAGGGCATGATTCCTTGTTGTAGGGATAGGTTAACTATGTGTGCTATGTGAGGTGCTATGTCTTGTTTCACTGCCTTGATCCAGGATGCAGGACAGGGATCTAGTGGGGAGGTGGTGCTTTTCAGGCTTGTGACAATGGCTGTGATTTGCTTGGTTCCTATTTTGTGGAAGTGCTCCCATAACTGGTTTTGCGTTGTGTTGTTCTCACTTCTGATTTGTGGTGTTGGTGGGGGGGGTGGAGGACCAGGGGCCGTCAGTTTGGTCGCGTAGTGGTTTGCCAGTGTTTGGACCTTGATGGATTTGTTGAGGTTGGCATTTTGGTCGGTTTTGGTTAGTGATTTGACTAGTTCAAATAACTCTCGTGGGCGATTGATTGCCTTGTTTAGGATGTTGGTGTGATGTAATTTTTTTGCATTGTTCACGTCGTCTTTGTATTTTGCGAGATGGGCCATGTATTTAGTTTTGAGATCGGAGGATTTGGTTTGTCTCCATTTTCTCTCTATTTTACGGAGCTCCCTTTTTGATTTTATTAGAGTTCCTGTGTACCAGGGTTCCGAGTTGATCTTATGTGGGTTTGATGTGTGTTTCAGAGTTGGGTTAGATGTATTTTGGATGTGTGTGTTCCATCTGTTAGTTAGTTCGTCTAGGTCTGTGGACTCTAGGTTTATGTGGGATGCAATGGTGCTTATGAGGTGTTCCTCGTTGAGTTTGCTGAATTTCCTAATGGGGTTGGTCATTCTCATCTCCTTTGAGTTTTTGGGTTGGCACTGTAGTTTAAGTTTACAGTTGATTTGGTGGTGGTCTGACCATGGTACTTGAGTTATGTTTATTATAGGTGGTTCATTGCTTTGTTGTGGATTTCTGGGTATGAAAATCATATCTAGGATGTTTCCTCTGTCGTGTGTGGGGTTGCTTATTATTTGTTGGAAACCCAATTGGTCGATGGCTTCATAGAAGGAGTCCGTGTGGGACGGAGGAATTGATGCTAGGTTCAAATCTCCGAGGATGATCTGGAATTTTTTGCTTTGTGTGGATGTGATGGTTTCTAGTGCTGTGGCTAGTGTTTCGTGCTGTGGTGAGGGAGGTCGATAGATTAGGCAGATGGATAATGCCATGCTCTCGACTTCATGGCTTCATGCCCACAAGGAGGAAACAGCGTTGCACATGTTGGACTGCAAGCAGGCCTTAGCCTTCTACTTGGAGTGGAAAAAGGACCATTGGAAGTTTGTCCAACTTTTTGTTTCTTTTGACCCCAGAAAGCTGGGAGCTGCTGTTTCCAAATGCTCTCTTTCAATTTGGCTAGCAGACTGCATTTCTTTCGCTTATGCCTAGAAAGGCCTGAGTCTTGATGGTTATGTCACAGCTCACAATGTCCAAGTAATGGCTGCATCAGTGGCCAACTTGCGCTCGATCTCCATGGAGGAAATCTGCAGGGCTGCAACATGGTATTCTCGCCACACATTCATGTCTCACTACTGCCTAGAAGGGAATTCCTGATGCGACAGTTACTTCAGCCAGTCTGTATGCCGGCACCTGTTTGGGGATTAGAATCAAACTCTGTCCCCCCAGTGCCCTTCTGTCCGTCCAGGCTACCAAAAAAGAAAAAAAGACAACAATAAATGAGTTAATTAGATGAAGAAATGTTGCAAAGTGCAGAACAGATGTGGCGAGATTTTCCTTTGTTGTACATAATTGGTTTTGCATGCTTCACAGTTCATATTGCTGCTGTTGGACTTTTCGGTAGCCTCCTCAGTTTTCAGTAGCTTGTAGTTTGGAAGTCCCATACATGAGGACTTACTTCCTGCTTGTCCACAGAGAAAGGGCAGTTTTACTCACCTGTAGCAGGTGTTCTCTGTGGACAGCAGGAATAAGTCCTCACAATCCTCCCACCTCCTCGAGGAGATGTATTCCACTGCAGCTATATTATTAGACTGATGAAGATGGCGCCATGGCGAGAGGTGAGAAAGAGGTGTACAGGCATGGTAGAGCCTCCCAAAAGCTTCCAGTAGAAGTTGGGGAGCATTCCTGTGCAGGGCTCCATCAGGGACGTCACCCATGTGTGAAGACGTATTCCTGCTGTCCATAGAGAACACCTAGGTGAGTAACTTACCCATTATAACATTAGCCTCATACTGCTGCTGAAAATACAGAATAAGTTAAATGCTGCAGCTGACATTTAACTTATTCTGGACACTGCATCAATTAAATATCAGGCCCTAAATCCTTTAGTTTCAGACTAGCTGTTCAAGAGGCTTGACTTGGAGATCCAAACATTTGATGTTCAAGTGTTTTGTAATGCTTTACAGAAGGATAACTAGAGATAGTTGATGAATCTGGAAAATAGAAATGTGGCCCTTGAGGAGGCGGAGCCAGCAGGGTCCATGATGGCTGCCTAAATTGTGAGCTGCCCTCATCCTGTGAAGAATTCCTACCCCTACGCCTTACAAACGCTAGATTCCCCGGGCTTTGACGGAGGAATCTTTGCTTGAGATGCCTACCGGTAAACCTACAAGACTGGATTACTCCTCTTCCGCAGGCTCTGGAGTTGTTGTTGTTGTTAAGTGCCGTCGAGTCGGAGTCGACTCATGGCGACCCTCTGGATAGCTATCCTAAATTGTGTTCGGTCTTCAGTCAGGCGGCTCATTGTTGACAGACTGGTACCCGTAGCTGCTGTTATTGTATCAATCCATCTCATTGCTGGCCTTCCTCTTTCGCGTTGACCTTCTATCTTGCCAAGCATAATGTCTTTCTCTAATGATCTCTCTCTTCGCATGATGTGTCCAAAGTATGAAAGTCGAAGTCTTGTCATCTAAGCTTCTAAAGAAAGCTTAGGTTTGATCTCCTCTAGTACCGACTGGTTTGTTCTTCGGGCAGTCCATGGTATATACACAGTATTCGCCGCCAGCACCATAATTCAAAGACATCAATTTTCTTTTTCACTGTCCAGCTTTCACATCCATATGATGTTATTGAAAATACCATGGCTTGAACAAGTCGAATCTTTGTATGGAGAGAGACATCTCTGCTCTTGAGAATCTTATCTAGGTCTTTCATAGCCATTCTGCCAAGAGCAATGCGTCGTCTGATTTCTTGACTGCTTGTTGCTTCTTTATTGATAGTTGATCCAAGTAGGTTAAAGTTGTTCACAATTTCAATTTCTTCTCCTTCAACGATGAACCTGTTGATTATGCCAGTTGTCATGATCTTTGTCTTCTTTACATTAAGGTGCAGGCCCATGGGCAGCAGCAGAATGGGACAGTGTTGACGGCTCTGGAGTTAAGCGAGCCAAATCTGATCCCCCCTCACCGCAGAAGATGCCGAGTGCCGGGGAGGCCCCAGTAGGCCTACAAGAAGTCCTGGATGAGATCCGTGCGGTGCGCGAGATGGTGGCCTCTAATGGCGAAACGCTTAGTGAGCTTCAAGCCGACATCGTGGAGTTGAAAGAAATGAAAGCTAAAGTGGCCACACTATCTGAAAATCTCAACTGCTTGGCGAGTAAGGTCGCCGCACACGAAGAAAAGTTGAAATGCGTCATGGCTGATTCCAAACGGATGCGTCAACTGGAACAGAATTTAGAAGATTTAAATAATAGAACGAGACGGAATAATGTGAGGATCATTGGTGTTCCTGAAGGAGCAGAGGGCACGGACATAATTTCTTACCTGATATCCGCTGGTGCCAAAAGTATTGAAGATCACGTTTGAGGTCCCGTTTGAGATTGAGCAGGCGCACAGGATCCCAATTCACTCGGGGCCCAATGTAAGGCAGCCGCGGCCAATTATCTTTTGTGCCCTTAGGCATTCCCAGGTAATGCAGATTTTGGCAGCTGTGCGATCGAATCCCTCCCTCAAGGTGGATGGGCAAAAGGTGGCCTTCTTCCCGGACTTCCACAAAGCAACTGTTGAACGGAGGAAGCAACTGCTCACTTTTTGTTCCAGGTTACAGAGTCTTGGGGCCCGCTACGGTCTATTGTTTCCAGTCAGGCTGCGGGTTACCCTACACAATCAAATGCGCACGTTTGATGATCCTACCGCGTTGAGAGTTTTTGTGGAAGAAAATGAAGCATTAAAGATTCATTGATAAGTCTTGGGGAGTGGAGGAGTGGCCTAGTGGTTGGGGCAAGGTACTTTGGGCCGGAAGGTCAGGGGTTCAAATCCCACTAGAGGACAGCAACCTTGGGCCGGAAGGACTGGGGTTTCTAGTCCCACAGGTGCTCCTTGTGGTCTTGGGCAAGCCACTTAACCCTCCATAGCCCATGTTCCCTGTAAAATAGTTCTCTGTGTGCTGTGCTTTCCTGTCTAATCAATGTGTTTATACCTCAAAAATTTCCTGTCATGATTTGACAATTTCCAATCTGTAATCAAAAAACACTGCTGATCACTGGAAGTAGCAGTATACAAATGTATACTAAATAAAATAAATAAAAATAAATAAATACTTGGAAAGAGGGCGGTATGCTCGAGAGAAGATGGAAGACTTGTGGAAGTTGGCTGTTCGATGCAGAGTGATAACCTTATCTTATGGACTTTGTATGACATGAGAGTGTTAGTTTTGCTGTCTAGTTGTTTAGTGGGGATGATTGTGTAGTGAAGGGGGGGGAACAAGAAGGGGGGAAAGGGAAGAAAGAAAAAAAGGGGTACGTATGAAAATAACTTTTTGTGTTGGGGTAGGGGAGAAAGTTGTTATTGCAGCTTAGGGGTTTAGGTGGTAATCGGGTAATGCTGTCTCACCCAAATCATCCCTTTATTGGGGGAAGTGATGTGTCTCCTTGTGGCCTTGGGGATTTAGCTCTGGAAGCATTGTGTATATGTGTAAGGACATCTTTTTGGATTGTGTCACTGGTACAGTTATATGAAGAACCTTCTAGCTATCCTGTCCCATGTGCTCGCTTAAGTTTCTTTCGTTGAATGTGAAGGGTATAAATAACCCCATTAAGCGTAAAAAGATTCTGTTATATTGTTTGAAGGAACGTGCAGACGTGGTTTTGCTACAAGAAACACGTCTGTCGGCTGCGGAAACTAAAAAGCTGGGCTCGGGAAAATTTATTCTAGCGGCCCACTCTGCGGCTGTCCAAAAAAAAATGGAGTAGCTATAGTCAGGAAACAACTGCTGCCTGTGATTGAGTCCACCCTTGCTGACATGGCTGGTAGGTGGACCTCAACTGTGCTTCAAATAAGTGGGAAGAAGCTGGCCATTTTAAATTTATATGCCCCTAACACGGATGATGTAGCATTTTTCCATGGGATCGCAGAAGAGCTTTTGACATTTGCCAATACCGATATTGTGGTGGGAGGGGACTTAAATTTAGTTCTGGACCCTTTGATAGATTGTAAGCCTTATCGCTCACACAGATCTCAACATGCCACTGCGGTGGTCCAGGCTATAATGCAGGATATGGGTCTATCAGATATATGGAGGCTAACTCATCCTGATGAGAGGGACTTTACATTTTTCTCCCTCCCTCATAAGTCACACTCACGGATTGATTATTTTCTCATCTCGAGAGCTCTAATTTCAGTAGTGGAGAAAACAGATATAAACCCCACTCAAGTTTCTGATCATGCAGGTATAACCTCTCTGTTGGTTGGGGATAAGAAAGAAGTTAAGCCTAGCTTCTTCTTTAATAAAGCCCTACTAGGGGATAGAGGGTTTTGCGATAGTCTTAGGCACGCAATCAATGAGTATTTCGATGTTAACCTCTCTGGGGAGACCCCTGGATGGGCCTGGTGGGAGGGATTTAAAGCAACTATTCGAGCCAAAATAACTAGTTATACAATCATATTGAACAGGGAGAGGAAGGGCAAATTAAAGGTCCTAGATGCGCAAATCAAGGCTGGAGAACGGCTGCTGACTTCCAGAGCGGAGGCAGGTATTTTGCTTCGTTTGCAAAGGCTCAGATTCTAATATAATCAGATTTTAAGCTTGGAGGCCCAGCAATCATTGTGCCACCAGAAGGCCAGATACTATTTGGAATCTATTTATTTATTTATTTATGTTATTTATTTAACGTTATTTATATACTGCCTTATCATTCAATCAAGGTGGTTTCCACGGCAAGCAATCAAATGGAGGGCGAGTGCTACATGCAGTGGAGAGAGTGGAGTGTAGGTGTGGGGGGGGGGTAGATTAGAGTTGGATTTTCTACATGGTGCGCTATAGTACATCATGAGCTATTATACAATCTTATATACAGTCCTGGGGTGGTGGGGGACCGAAGTTCTGTCTTGAATGTTGGCTTAAGGGGTGAGGCCATAGTGTTCGATGAACAGGGTTGTCTTCAGCTGTTTTCAGAAGTCCTTGATTTCTGTGGTTAGTCTTAGTTCATCTGGGAGGGAGTTCCAGATGGACGGAGCAGCCAGGGAGAGTGCTCGTTGTGCGGTGTCTTTTCGGGTCTTGGTGAATTCTTTTGGGATGCTTACACGATTGGAGGTGCCTCTTCTCCTTGGTCGTGTGCTTGTGTCAGGTTGTATGAGTGTGTGTAGGCTTATGGCAGAGGAGTGTTGTTTGATCTTGAATATGTTTATGATGGTTTTGTATTTGATGCGTGAAATGATTGGGAGCCAGTGCAGTTCTTTCAGTATGGGTGTGATGTGATCTTGTCTTGCGGTACCAGATATAATGCGGGCAGCTGTTTTTTGGGCCAGTTGTAGCGGTCTGAGTGTCTGCTTTGGAAGCCCGGTGTATATAGGATTGCAGAAGTCAAGTAGGGGGGTTATTAGTGCCGGGCAAACGGTACGAAAGTGCTCTGGGTCGAGGAGGGGCTTGAGTCTTCTGATGAGTCGCATTCTGTGGTATAAATCTAATAAGTCTGGTAGCTTGTTATCAAATATCTTAACTCCTTGTGCGGCCAAGTCGAGAATAGAAGCTATTAAAGGGGACAGGCAACGGCGCCTAATGAACAGTGTTGATATTGTAGAGGCCTTGCGGAGGGAGTTTCTACGAAAAATTATATTCTTCAGAAGTCCAGATGAGGGAGGAAGATTTTCAGACTCTTCTGGGGCACATCACTCACCCTTACTGAGCTGCAAGCGGGGCAGCTAGACAACGTTATAACTGCCGAGGAGATCAAAGAGGCTATAAAAGCTGGGAAGCCCGGGAAAGCGGTAGGACCGGATGGAATTCCTTGCGAATTCTATCAAGTTTTTGAAAATGAGTTAACCCCTCACTTGTTAGAATACTATAGCCTCTTGAATGCTCAATTGCCCTTAGTAGGCTCGTTTAATGATGCTACAATTGTGGTACTCCCCAAGCAGGGTAGAGACCCGCAAAAGGTAGAGAACTATCGTCCAATTTCATTATTAAACGCTGACTATAAGCTTTATGCTTCCATTTTGGCTCGGAGGCTTTCAAAAGTAATGTCACATCTTATCCATCCTGATCAATGTGGCTTTTTGGCAGGGAGAGCTACGTTGGATAATGCCCGGCTTTTGTTAAATGTTATATCCGTAGTAGAACATCAGGAAAACCCGGTGATGGGCCTATCCCTGGATGCAGAGAAGGCCTTCGATCAACTAGAATGGAGTTTTCTGACGCGAGCGTTGAAATGGTTTGGTTTTGGGGACCAGTTCCTGCGTTTAGCTCAGATTTTGTATACCAACCCAGCCATTCGTATTTTCGCAAATGGGACCCTTTCATCTTCCCTGGTTCTACACGGGGGTACCAGACAGGGCTGTCCCCTTTCACCCCTGTTATTTAATCTGGCACTTGAGCCCTTAATGCTTCTAATTCGTTCACATACATCGATATCCGGAGTTCAGATCATAGATTTGGAAGTTAAAATCTCTGCATATGCAGATGATTTGTTACTTTTCATTCATCCCTCCTCGATTGGAATTCTGTTGGATTGTATTGAACAGTACTCTCGATTGTCCGGATATAAAATCAATTGGATGAAATTGGTTGCTTTTCCTTTGAATAAATGGGCTCTCAAGTCAATGATAGACCCATATCCTTTCCTCTGGGCCCCTGGTGAGGTTAAGTATCTTGGGGTTCAATTTACGAGAAATTTGGATGATATAATTACCTTAAATGGGAACATATTAGTTGAAATGGTCCACGTATTCACAAAACAATGGTCATCCTTACACTTAACATGGTGGGGAAGGCTTGAATCTATCAAAATGGTCCTAACTCCGAAGATTAACTATGTCCTCGAAATGATACCGGTGAGTTTCCCCCCGGAGATTTATCAGTCCTTAGAGCGGCTCCTGGTGAATTTTTTATGGCAAGGTAAGCCACCCAGAATAGCAACCCGTAAGTTAAAGGCAAAAAAAGGATCTAGGGGGCGTGCAATTCCCGGATTTTAGGAATTATTATAATGCATTTCGTCTTAAGCAAGGTGCATTATGGTCTGTTGAGGGGCCTCAGGAAAGGTGCCCAATCTGGTTGGAAGTGGAAAAACGCATAGCTGCTCCGATTCCCATGTAACCAAACTCTGGAATTTGTTACCGGAGGATGTAGTAAAGGCTGTTAGTGTAGCTAGGTTTAAAAAAGGTTTGGACAAGTTCCTGGAGGAAAGGTCCATAAACCATTAATAAGAAGTGACCGAAGATATCAATGCTTGACCCAGTACAAGCATTGTGGAACTTGTGTCTCTTGGGGAAACTGCTAGGTACATATGACCTAGATTGGCCACTGTTGGAAACAGAATACTGGGCTTGATGGACCTTGGTCTGACCCAGTATGGCATATCTTATGTTCTTATGTTCTTATGTATTTACTAGTGGGAATGAATTGGCCAGACTCCTTCCCACGTAGTAGAATAATATGCGCCACTCAGGAAGCGTTTCAATTTTTAGTGCAGTCAGTATGTAAGGACACTTCCTTTTCACGGCAGATGCCCATATGGTATAACTCTCGGTTTAAAATTGGGCAGAAGGTTGTTTCCTGGAAAGCATGGCAAAACAGAGAGATCTGGACGATTGGTCAACTCGCGACTTCGGTGAGCTGGAAGCCATTTCAGGAGTTGCAGCGTGAGTTTCTGGTCCCAAATTCGTGTTATTTTCAATGGTTACAATTAATACATTGTTTAACCAAGGCGAAGGTGGAAGTGGGTACTTTATCTGTGGAGTGGGAATTACAGAAAATACTGGAAGTATGTGGCTCTGAGAAAGGGGTAGCCTCACGTTTCTATGCTTTGTTAAGGGAGGCCACTCATCAACGTCTGGTGGGGCTTGAAAAAATATGGGACCGGGATTTGGAAATTCACATTCCGACGGCTGCTTGGAAGCGGATCTGGAGAAAGGTGAACCGAGTGTCGAGCGGGGCTGCTATTATGCAATCCCTTTTCTTTTTGACCCATAGAGCAGATATTACTCCTGTAAAATTATCTAAATGGGTCAAGGAAACTAAAAATGCCTGCTGGACGTGTAAGGAAACGCCGGCTACTTTGAAGCATATGGTGTTTGATTGCCCTCATGTTCAATGTTTCTGGGCCAGGGTATGGGACAGGATGCAAGTGGTTCTAAATTTTCAGACCCCCTTAAGATGGCAAACCGTTATCTTGCGTTCAGTAGATGATGTGTTATCTTGGCCAAAGACAAATTCCACCTTTTTAATCTCATGATGGCTGTAGCGTTAAAGGTGATTTTCAGTTGTTGGAAGGATCTCTCCAAACTGGATGACTGTTACTAGTGGAATCTTCTATCTCTGTACATAAGTTTTGAGAAAGAGCAAGATAAATGTAGGAGGTTTAGACTTACTTTGCAATACAGAGATATGAGCATGCAGGATGGGGGAATGGGAATTTCATGTGTGAGCAAATGGCGTTACATGGATGAATCTGTTGCTAGATCTAAATAATGGTACTTATGTGTGATACGCTTCCTTTTGAAGGGTTCATGACATGGTGGTTCTACACGGAGACTGGGGGGAGGGGAGTGAGAGCAGAGGGGGGGATTGGGAGGTTGGGAGGTGGGAGGGTAAGGAGTTGGGGTAAGAAACGAAGGTTGGTTGTTAAGATTTATGTCTGTAATGGTTTTTTGTCTTTTTGTTATGTGAAAATGAAAATAAATGATTTAAAAAAAAGAAAGAAATGTGGCACTTATTAACTCCTTAAATAAGACACCAGTGGCCCATTACTGGATCGAGGTATTAAAATATAATTGAAGGATATCTGTCTCTCATATTTCAAGTTTTCTATGTTCATGTTTGAGGTCTAAACAAAATGAGCTTGGATGGTGGAGATAAGCCTTTTCTTCTGTTTTTATAGATATTGTTTGAATTTGTTTGAATCTTTTTAATATATCCTGCTCCCTTCTTCAGATATCAACTTTAATAGCTCCTAATTTGGTTTCCACTAAAGAGTTGAACTTCAGAGAGTTACCTAGACTTCCTATGGTGTGAAAGGCAAAATTTAAATTTCTAATGCTATTTAAATCCTTGCATATGGTTGTGTCTCTCCAAATGACTTCTCCTGTGACCATCATCCAAAAAGGGCCTTTCGCTCTCTGAATTTGTCTGTTGGCAGTCCCCCTAATTGCAGGCAGTCCTTACATCTAGAACTTAAGTTCATACTTGTTCTGTTGATAGCCCACAGTTGTGGGACCTGCTCTTATTAGAGGTTAGACTTGAATTTGAAATCCTGAAGTTTTGGAAGAAACTGAAAAATATAGGGAGACAGCATTACTAAAGCGGCTGGCTGCCGCTGCTTTAAATTAAAACCAGATATTCAAAGATGAGACTCCCAGGTCAGAAGGCACTCAACTGGCTACTGGGGAGGAGCTGAAGATTTTTCAGAGTAAAGCTTGCATTTATGATGTGATTGGATGAAAACCCTTGGGACATCTGACTGCTGATGTAGCTTAACATGAAATGCAAGTCAGAAGCTTCAAAGATGTCTTACATATTGGGACATGGAACGTAAATAGCATGAACCAAGGGAAGTTGGAGGTGATCAAGAATGAATTGGAACATCTACAACTCAATCTGTTGGGTGTCAATGAACTGAAATGGACTGGCATTGGGCACTTTACATCTGATGGTCTACTATGCTGGACATGAAAGACAAAGAAGACATGGTGTTTTATTTATAATCAAGAAGGAATGTGCAAGAACTGTAATGAAATACAATGCAATCAGTGAATGCCAAATTTCTATTCATCTACAAGGAAAGCCCATCAACAGAACTATAATTCAGGTATATGCACCAACAACAGCTTCAGAAGAGGATGAAGCTGATGAGTTCTATGAACAAGTACAAGCTGAAATTGACAGAGCATGCAAACAGGATATCCTGATAGTCATGGATAACTGCAAAAGTTGGCAACAAAGTAGAAGGCAAAGTGGTAAGAAATATGGACTTGGCAACAGAAATGAAGCTGGAGAAAACTGATAGAATTCTGCAAGACCAACAATCTATTCATCTCAAACACCTTATTCCAGCAACACAAGCAGTGACTGTACACATGGACTTCACCCAATGGATTGTACAAAAATCAAATTGACTGCATCTGTGGAAGTCAACGATGGAAAAGCTCTGTAACATCAACAAAGACAAAACCTGGAGCTGACTGTGGTACAGATCACCAACTACTAGTATGCAAACTCAAGCTAAACTTGAAAAAAAGAAAGCCACTCATGAATGTAACAAAATACGACCTTAAGAATATACCACTGGAATTTAAAGAATGCTTGCAAAATCAATTTGCTGCTTTAGATACAAATGACAGAGCTCCAGAAGAGTTATGGGATGACATCAAGAAGGTTTTGTTGGAAGAAAAATGAAAAGTCTCTACAAAAGGTGGAAAAGCAAAAACAGCCAAAATGGATGACCGAAGAAACTCTGAAAACGTAGAGAAGCTGAAGCCAGAAGAGAAAGAGAGGCAATTGCAGAACTCAACAGAGATTTGCAACATGCAGCAAGACAAGACAAGAAGTATTACAATGACGCATACAATGAAATAAAATCAGAAACTATTAGAGGAAGAACAAGATCGTCCTTCCTAAAGCTACAAGAGTTAAAGAAAAAATTCCAGCCTTGAATAGGAATGCTACGAGATGCTCAAGGATCCATGTTGAATGATGCTTAAATGATCAAGAAAAGGTGGAAAGAATATACAGAGTTATTATACCATAAAGATCAAGTGAACCAACAGTAGTTTCAACCTGTAGCTTATGATCAGGAACCATTGGTGATGAAAGAAAAAGTTGAAGAAGCATTGAAAGCCTTATCAAAGAACAAAGCACCAGGCATTGATAGCATTCCCATTGAAATATTACAGCAATCAGATGCAGCTGTTACCATACTTACAAGGCTCTGCCAGGAAATCTGGAAGACAACATCATGGCCAACTGACTGGAAAAGATCTGTGTTTATACCACTGCTAAAGAAAGATGATCCAACCGACTGTGGAAATTATCGCACAATCACTCTGATCTCATATGCCAGCAAGATTCTACTCAAGATTATTCAGCAGCAACTACAACCATATCTGGAACAAGTACTGCCTGAAGTGCATGCAGGGTTTAGGAAAGGGTGAGGAATGAGAGACATCATCGTGGATGTGAGATGAATCCTTGAGAAGACAAAAGAATACCAAAAGGATATCTATATGTGTTTTATCGACTACAGCAAGGCTTTTGACTGCGTAAACTCTGGGCCACATTAAGAAGCAGGGGTATACAAGAACACTTTTGCACAACCTTTACATTGATCAAGAAGCAAAACAGTTTGAACGGAACAAGGAGAAACAAAACGGTTTAAAATCAGCAAAGGTGTACAACAAGGCTGCATACTTTCCCCCTACCTGTTTAATTTATATGCAGAACAAATCATCAGAGAAGCAGGACTGTATGAAGACTTTTATATTTTGGGCACATCATGTGAAGAGAGAGATCATTAGAGAAAGACATCATGCTTGGCAAGGTAAAAGGTCAATGCAAAAGAGGAAGGCCAGCAATGAGATGGATCAATACAATAGCAGCAGCTATGTTTACCACCCTATCAACAATGAACAATGCTTCAGTTCATAAGGAAAGTAATGGCCAGCAAGAAAAAGGTGACAGTGTCTTTGTACAAATATCTAGTGAGAGCTCATTTGCAGTATTGTGTACAATTCTGGAGGCTGCACCTTCAAAGAGATAAAAATAAGATGACTTCATTCCAGAGGGCGGCTACTAAAATGGTCAGGTGTCTCCATCATAAGGCACCTGGGGATAGACTTAAACATCTGAATATGTATATTTGGAGGAAAGGCAGGAGATGGGTGATGTGATAGAGATATTTAAATACGTTTGTAGAATAAATGCACAAAAAATGGCATCATGAAGGTGAAAGGGGTAAACTCAGGAACAGTTTGAGGATATATTTCTTTATGAAAAGGGTGGTGGATGCATGGAACAGCCTCCTAGTGGATGTAGTAGAGACAAAAATTATATCTGAATTCAAAAAACATGGGACAAATACAGAGGATCTCTGAGGGAGATGAAGGGACTATAGAAAATAGTTCTTATGGATGGGCAGACTGGGTAGGCCATATAGTTTTTATCTGCTATCATTTTCTATGTTTCTGTCTGGAGCATCATCTGCCTCTGATCCTAGGTCCTGACTGCTTGGATATGTCCCACTTATCTGGACTGATCTAGCAATATGATAAGGAAGGAGAAATTTTCCATACCTGCTAATTTCCTTTGAATCCTGCTAGACCAGTCCAGGACCCGCCCTGGAAGACTGCTCCTGCAAGATTGGGAGCCCTGCTGCCTTTTAACTTCATTTTCAGCATCAGTGTCTGATGCAAAGTCAAGTATAGGAAGAGAAGCAACACTTTGTACAAAGTTATTGTTATTGCTTTATATGGCAGACTGACCCTGCCCAGTGCATCCCATGATGTACCTTATGGGTTCAGGCACTGCCATTTTCCAAGATGCTTGCAGCATGGATGAGCAAAACTACTGGGTCCGATAGTCATTTGTAATGGCTATGCGTCCTAAAGACGCATAGCCATCACTGCTGAACTTTAACCTTGGATATTCAATTCAGGAGCATATCTGACCACTGGCATTGAATATCTGGGGTCGCTGCACAGCCTCACACAGTGTAGAAGCTAACTGTGCAGTGGCGATATTTAGCCACTGCGGGATTAGCTTCAGCGGTGAAAGTTAGGTTCCTAATGAGCGATAACCGGGCAGCGGCTGAATATCACCGCTACACAGTTATCCATGGGTACCACCCGACACGCCCTGATGCTAAGTGGTTAGCATCGGGGCATATAGCGGCATTACTTGGGGGTATCCTGCTCAGGGGCATTTACACAGTTAACAGCTCTGAATATCGGGCCCACAGTGTTTAATTTGCGTTAGAAAACCCTGAGCTAGAGCTTTCCGCATTGAGCTGTTTGTCACTCATTGTGAAGTACTACTGAAAAAGTGTGAGCCAAAGACATAAATAAATATTAGGACTTAGAATGGATAATACAGTTTTAGAAAGGACAAAAATCTCTAAAAGACTGTACATACAGGCACATAGTAACAGGGAAGTGTATGGGAAAAATTTAGCTTTTTTTGTTACGTTTTCTGCATTCAATTTTTTTTAGATTTGTTTTTATGCCCATAAGTAATTTTTTTTCCTTTCAGAAAAGTTGGATGTGGCCAGATGGTCTGCTGAGAAAGTTTATCTTTACCTGTATGTTTAATTTTATTATTTTATTCACATGTAAAACAGAAAGAAATATTTCTGAGTAATTACATAAAATAAGAACATTGGTAGTTGTACTACATCAAGAGTTTATATCTTGGATAAGATGATGGTTGTCATACTGTGTTTCTCCATTTAAAAAAATGTAATTAAAAGAGGCCTACTAGGTGACAGCAAATTGTCTTGGAAACAATGATACTTAGGAGTGCCCCCCTCCATCTGTTTCATAGTACTACAGAAGTCTGTTGGATTTCAGCAAATAATGGACCTCAAGAACCTGGACAAGATTGTGATATTAGAAGCCTTTTCTAAGAAGGTTCCTGTCATCCATAGTTCAGAACTAAGGATTTCTTGTACTCTACATCTGCACAGTATGAGTCTACAACTTCCCATAATACAATGTTATCAAAAGTACCTTCGTTTTACAGTAGTCAAGGTCACAAAATCTCTCTTTAGGATCATGATTTGCTCCTTACTTAGAGAAATCTTGTCATCAACTTTCATAAGACTCATAACACTGTAAGCATGGTTTGTGATTCATGCATTTATGGAGAGATTAGCAGACTACAAGTTGCTTCACCTGATGGAGGCATTGGAGGTGGCAATGGTAGAGCAGTATTTATGGCACTTTTGTTTGTTGGTGACAATAACAAAATGTGGTTGTGAGCCAAACTGCAAATGAATGCATCAAAATATCTGTTATTAAAGAACTGAAGAAAGCCACCAAGAGGGGATGAAAAAAACCATATTCAGCAACGTCCAGTGGTTATTCATTTTCAAAGCTGAGGACCAAGAAAGCCAACCTCAAGAAGGAAAATGAGTTGTCAGAAAACTAGATGTTGATCACTACAGATCCAAGCTTCATCAAACAGGTTATCACATTGTTGGGAATTTCTGCACAGGGAGTTTCGTCCCTGGAAAAAAAAGTGCACATGAATGTTCTAGAAATGAGAGCAATGTGCCATATTAGTATTTCTACAAACGTTTGTGCATTGATCTGGTAAAAGAATGGAACAGATAAGGAGGACAATGCCAGAGATCTTAAAAAGAATTTTCTGTGAGCGGAGGGAATTCTCCATGTCATGTCAGTAATCTTTGTGACAGAAGAACTGAACTCCAAACTAGTCTAACTAATCAGCACTGTCTTCAGTCATGAAATGGAACTGAAGGTGGAAGTTTTTCAACTCATACGAAAAGGATGGGGGATACAAAGCTATATGCTAATCTATGAAAAGTGGTAGAAGAAAGACTCTCAGCTGGGCAGATTGGATAGCACAATTGGTCCTTGCCTACAGTCATTTGCAAAAAGATTCCACGATTTTACAGCAGATTCAAGGTGCTGAAGCAGAGGTCACTGATGCAATATCTCATACGTGGAGCTAGTCTTTGGTGCACATTGGGTGGTCTGTGATACGGCAGGTGGTAGATAGGATGGAATTTCATCAGGCAGAGGTGATTCTTCTAGTGATTTATTGGTTAGAAAACCCTGGTAGAGATTTCAGTGGCAGTCTTCCAGGTTTCCTCTGGTTGAAAATCCCAAACAATCAACTATGGTCCAGTTCCTTCTTCCGAACCTGGAATCTTTGTAACTGATGGCATGGAGATTGTGAGGGTCTCTTAAAAGAAAAGTATATTTAGGCACAGTAATGGAAAGTATACTGAGATCAAGAAAGATTTCCAAAAAGAAGTTTATTGTATTATTGGAATAAGTTTGCATCTTTATATATTTGAAATATTTTGTTTGGAAGAGTTGGAAAAAGCCTTAGAGTAATTAAGCTGTGGGTAGAAGTAGCAGGTTTGTTTGCAGTAAGGAGAGAGTTATCACCCTCTTCAGATTTTGCAAGGTTTTTTAATTCAGTAAAGCAACCTAGACCTCAGATTCATTATTCAATGCCCAGTACAAGCTTCAATTAATAGTGAAGACACTGATAAATCACCCTTTGAGTT
>CM066034.1:852191602-852224102 GCA_033557465.1 Ichthyophis bannanicus
ATGGGAGACAAAAAACTATAATTTAATAATTTTGGCCCTACTATTACTGAAAAAGGTGTCATTATCAGTAATAAATTTAACACAAAAATCAAATACAAAATCAAATTTATTCTTACAGCACTGATACCTCAGTTATTTCTTTCTTGTCTTGCATTAAGCTTTAAAATCAGCTGTCACTTCTTATCGATTCCATCTGAATTGTTATCTATATTTCTCAAAAGTACTCTTGACAGTTAATACAGTATAAATTATAATCTGGGGAAATGCTACATGTATTTGATAACAAATTGCTTAGATTCTGACTAAAGCTGCTTTTCTTTTCTATCCTTCTTTATGTTCATTTATTTTAGTAAGGATTATTCACTCCAAATTTTCACTTAGGAGCCCTTTTACCGAAGTGTGCACATGGTTAGTGCGTGCTTTAATATGCATGATGAAAATTCGACGGTAGCTGTTTAGCGCATGAAGGGGTGGGGACCAGGTGATTTAAGTGTGGAGAATGGATGTTCACGGCATATTTTGGCTAGCATGGGGATAATTATTTATGTATTTAGTAACTTTTATATACCGCTGTATCTGCAATTCATAGTGGTGTACAGGTAACAAACAGGTTACATAGAAAGTAAGCGCATGGAACATAGGTAAGAGCGGTCAATAAAAATTTTCAAGTGCTTGACATGTGCAAAAGCAGTGCTCTAATTAACGTGCTCTAAATGTTGCAGTTAGTATGGGTGGCATTAAGCACACTCACATTAATTGCAAATGTCACTGATGGGAACATGTTGGGCAGGCCACCAACAATAAGAGACATGTTTACTAAGCTGTGCTACTTTTTAATAATTTTCTGCGCTATCTGCAGAAACGGCACTAGCTGCTAGAGTAGTGGAATATGGGAGGAGAGTGGGTGTATCTGCGCGGTTACTGCTGGCATCAACAGTGTGTGGTCACCATCAAAGCTGAAATCAATATGGGGTCAGATAACATCACCTCAATCCCGATGGGCTGTGCTGTCTGTAATTTTGGTGTGTTATCTGCTGGGGAAATACTATGCATGCCCCCAACAGATAACACACTGCATTTGCAGCTAATGGGGCACTATTTGCACAAAAATGCCACATGAGCTGCAGAAGCCTAATGCACTTTAGTAAACATATCCCTTAGAGTAGGACTATTGCACTTACCATGCGTTAGTTCTTGCTCTGTTTGCAAAACGTTTGTGTACTTTAATAAAAGGGGCCCTTAGTCTACTATATGTATACTGTACTATAAAAATTGCTGAAGAATGCACTATTGAATTCCTCATAATGTTTTACAATGTTGGATATTATCTTAAGAATTTTTTCTAAGTAGTGTATGAAAATTGTAAGTCTACATTGCATTCTATTATATGTTTGGAGAGCACCTATTTTAAGCCTGATTCTGAAACGCATGTTGAGAGCTGCAGGTCCCGGCGGGACGTGCAGCCCCACAAGCTGTTGGGACCCAATTCCCCATCCGGCTCTCCCTGTATGTCCTGTGCATCAGGATGGGGAGAACCAGTGGGGGGCGGGAAGGGGCGGAATCTGGGCGGAGCAGGGATGGGCCAGCCCGGCAGGACATACATGGCCAATTCAGGTCACGGCCCTATATGTCCTGCCAGGCCCGTGGGACGCGTTGCTTATTCCACCTCAAAGGTGATCGGAACCCCCCCCCCCCACCGCACCCGACGATTGGAGCTGGGGCCGGGTGCGGGGGTGTTCCTGCTGCCCGATTCAGGCCACGGCAGGGTAGCCTTGGGTTGGGCGGTGAGGAAAAGGGGGGCCGAGGGCGCCAGAGTCAGGGGTGCCTGTGGGGAGGATGTCCCTGCAGGCAACAGGGGTAGGTCGAGCCAGCCTTGGAACATCCTTGGGCCTGATTCTGGTCCAGAATCGGGTCCAAACGGGCCTGTCTTGCTTGGGGTCAGCTGTACGGCCCGGACATGTCCCTACCGGAAATGGGCTCTACGTGTCTTTACAAAATACAAGCACAAAAGCAGCTGAAATTGGGCGTTGCTGAAGTACCCATGTGCATATTTTATAACCAATGCTTGTACTTGCTGACTGCCCAAACTCCTCCTCCAAACACAGCTATACCCAGGTCACATAAAAGTACTGTATAGTGGGGAGGTAATTTTATAGGGATTTTATACGTGAAAGATTCATATAAAATCACCTCCCCAGTCTACAAGTATGAAACTAGAAAAGTGTCATACTGGCTTCTCTCAGTGCTGCACCAGAGGATATACAAGTGATGACATCACTGAAAGTTGCTGAAGTCTGCCTTTACTGATTGGCAATGGAGCATAACTACTCATCTGGACTAGTCTAGCAGGATTCAAGGAAAGGAAATTATCAAGTGTGCAAAATTTATCTACGAACCTGTCACTAATGTGCACTACTGTTTAATACTATGTAAGTATTAGCAATATAAAAAGTCCATAAATATTTAACCAGGATAGCCAATATTCAAAAGCACCTTTCTAGTTAGCAGCACCTGTTAACTGATTAATTGCCAGCTAGTGATATATTCAGTGGCACTTTCTGGATAGTATAATTTAATATTTCCTCTGACTGCCCTGTTAGAATCCAGTTAGTGCTGAGGTGGTCTGGGGGTGGAGCTTGGGTAGACCGCTAACTGGATAATTAAAAAAAAAACTGTCTTGATCTTTGTGGGTTAGCTATCCTGATAGTGGGCTGAATATCACTGCTATCCAGACAGCAGTATCAGTCACTACTGAATCTTGATATTCAGTGCTGGCCATTATCTAGATACTGGTGTTGAATATCTGAACTGTATATAGCTGTGGCGAAGAAAACGTTAGTGCTGTGGCTGAATATTGACCCCTCTAATGTTATTCCCTAAATTGGTTAATGATGGGATGCATAGCTAATAGCAGCAGGTGGAGTGGAAGATTTAGATATAGTTTTATGGGTACATTCTAAGGAAAGAATTTAATCTTTTAAAGTCACTCACCATATATGGAGTCAGGAAGGCACTTTCTACACTACTGCAAAATTGCCTATTGATACAGGTACTGTTTCACCTTGACGAGCTTGCCATGAGCTGTTCTGTTCAATGATCAGAAAAAGCGTGGACTCAATGTATTTTGATCTTCTTTCATCCTAACTAACAATGCTATGCTAAGCAATTAATGTATGAATTAGTGCTTTAGCGATATGGATCAGTGCTAACAATGCAGCAGCTTCATAGCATACTTGAATTCCTGAGTTAATTTCTTAAAGCTGAATGGGAACAAGTGATGTCTGCACATTACAGTTAATGCGCAGTAAGTTACTGCACGTTAAGTGTTCACATGGCGGATAATGTGGCATAGGAAATTCCACCTATATAAGTTTAGCTAACAGCACTATGTAATCTGTAATGCAGCTGGAGGGTAAATTTATAACTGGGCACCATGTGTAGGCACTGAGAGAGGCATGAATGTAGCTGCTATGATATAAAGACAAGTTGACACCTACTTTAAGGCAGAGAATGTGCCTTAAATAAAGGCACAATCTCCTATACCTGCTAGTGAGCATTTGTAAATGATCACATTTACTTTATACACCCATACACATGTAGATTAAAATATTTCATAATCTGGGCATGTATATACAAACTCCATCCATACTCTGCCCAAACCGCTTGTCTGGCTATGCCTACTGACAAAGCATGCACCCTCATGCCAAAGTGCATAGTTTTATGCCTGTTAGTAATTTATAAGAGGCCATTTTCGTGCATAAGTAGCCACATATACTTGGGAATGACTTTATAAAATTGCCCCTTTAATATGTGATAAAGATTTTTTCTCCTCATTAACTCTATGAACTTATTCTGGGAATACCTCTAACAGATATCACAGAAGTTTTGTAGTTGCACTGTATTAATTTTGGCAATCAGGCCGATGCAGAAAGCTAGCGTGGCCTTTAAGCACAGATAACGCCACTTTTAGGTAACTTACTGCTACCGCCAAATGCAGAAAAAAGACAGACACGCGCTTAAACAGTGATGGAAAAACTAGCATACAATTAATGGCGAGAATCTCTCCTGTCCTAAAACCACATAATAAACTGGTATGCAAATTTTGGCTGCGCCTGATGCAGAGAAATGCGTAGAGGATTTCAGAACCAGCTTTAGGGCCAGTATCTTTACACCTGGGTCTGAAGTGGCTTAAGCATCTAGCGCGTGCCCCTGACAATATTTTGATGGCATCGGGTGCTTTCCCCAATACCTAAATCCATTTCCCTCAGATGATCCAGGCATCAGGGAAAGCCCCCGATGCCATCAAAATACTGTTGAGGGCTACTACACCTGACAGAAAGCAAATCCCTGGTGGCCAAAAAGTAGCGGTGCCTGGCCCTGCGTGGTGCATCCTGGGATGCACCTGGTAGGTCAGACTGCCATATAAGGCATATTCTACCTTATAAGGAAGTCTGACCTTGCCTGGTGCCTCCCGGGATGCACCATTTGAGGCCAGGCACCGCCATTTTTATAGATGGTGGAACAAGAGCAGGAGTGCGTGGACAGCACTCATGCTCTTTTCTGAAGGTACCAGGAAAGGGGTGGGGGGTTTGGGGCCACTTAGCTTAAGGAGATCTGTCATGATAAAGTACAGCTTTCTGAATGCATTCTTTCTGCTCCTGCACACTTATACAGTGATTGCTAGTGAGCAGGACATCGTTAATATCATGAGGCAACTGATTGTCTGGCTCAGTTGTTCTAAAATAAGAAAAGAAATCCCAAAGACAGGCAAATATGCCAAGGGGGCTTGCTACTAAGCTGTAGCAAAATCTTGGATTTTACAGCAACTTAATTTATTACAGGAGTCACTAACCTGCGGTAAAGGAATAGCACAGCCGGCAATCAACCTTGCAAGCTGCATTATTTCAGGGAAAAATAATTCCAGCTCAAAGCTGCCATTATTTTTCCTAGCTAGGAGCACTGGGCCACTAATACATGGCCTGATGCTCCCAGTCATCATCTTAAAGTGGTTGGTGAGATGTAAAAATGGCAAGGTCCCCCCCAGACCAGACCCCTGAATCTCCCCAAAAGATGACACTATAGTTGTTTAACAATGACTCCTGCCACCCCCTGGTGCTATGATCTTGACCCCCCAAGAAGATTATGATGCTTCTCCTCCCCAAAATCTGAAAAGCTCAATGGTAGTTCAGTGGTTTTAGGACAGGAGAGATTCTCAGTCTTCATAGGGTAGCTTCAATCATATTTGGTACTACCATGAGACTCCTCCTAGGGTTCAAGTGGTGCTAGGAGTAATTGGGGATCGCTGCTCCCTCATGACCATTGGACTACCATTGAGCATTTCAGATTTTTAGATAGGTCCAGGGAGGCCTATAGGTTGGGTAGGGGATCTTTTTTTGGGTGAGCTTTGAGATCTGGGGAGCAGGAGAATGTGATAGGGGATTTGTGGGTCAGTGTGAGACAACTATTGTGTCATCATTTGGGGGGGTTCAGGAGTCAAGATTAGGGGGACTTTTAACATTTTTAAGTCACAGCAGCCCCTTTGAAATGATGACTGGGCGAACTGAGCCACATGTTAGTGGCTTGAGGGCTCCTGGCCAGGAAAAATACACCAATTTTGGACTGGTGTCATTTTTACAAGAATAACATGGTGTGAGGTAATCAATGTAAACTGTGTTATTCTATTTGAATAATAATGATGTGTTTTCTATGCATTTGCACACTTTGCATCTCATTATCATTCAACACATGGTGGGTTAAATAGTTGAGCATTATGGTAAAATAATGCACGTTTTTGTCTTTTACCTTAGGTTGAGGCAAATGTTATGCAGTACTTCCGTAATACACTTTAGTAACTATCTCCCTTAATATTTTATTTCTCCTTGAGAAAATCGTTTGCATGACATCATTGTTGGAGTTTGGATTTCTCTTGGTATCCAGTAATCACTGGCCTTTTTGCTAATTCTCAGAGTACCAGGTTAAAGTGTCATATATTTCAAAATAAAGTGAAAAAGTAAATGAGATATTAAAGAAAAAAGAAAATATTCTTATTTTGACAACTGTGTTTCACAACTTTTTAAACTAGTTAATATCTGCTATGATATAAGAAATAGGTATGTGTATTCATAAGTACATTTGATTCATTAGTGACTTAAAAGATTCAGTGAGTACAAAATCTATTTAACACACACTAACCTGTACATTAATGCATGTTGTCAATTTGTTCATGTTAGGAAGTTTTTTTTTTTTTATAATTTCTTTTTATTGAAGCTTTCAGTTACAAATGCATCTTGTACACTAAATCAAACAGATTGTTCACTCAGAAAAAGAGAACCAAAGTATAGCTCTACCAATGCACCCCTAATACATTAGGGCAAATACAACCGAAACCCCTAGAAACATTTGAGTAGGGCTATCATACACAACACAAAACCACACCCAAAGGAATAACCCCCCTCAAGGTCCCAGGGGCAACCCCCCCAACCTCAGCCTCCACCTACTGCCCGTCCCCTTCCCCACACCCCAAGACCTAAGCCCCCCTCTACCTCCCCCCCCCCCGCTCCAACCAAGCCCTGCACTCTTCCCCAGCACCCCCTCCCCCCTATGGTCTGCAGCCCCCCTTCCCCCCCTCCCACCACTAACCCCCCCTTCCCCCCCTTTAGCACTAATGAACTCAGAGTGGGCATGTATCCCCCTTCAAATAAGCAAGTAGCAAGCCCCACTGATCCTGAAATTTCCCTGCAGTTTGACGCCGGAGTGCTGTCATCTGCTCCATCAATGCAATCCGTCGGAGCCTCTGTTTCCAGGCCTCCAACCCCGGCAATTGAGATTGCTTCCAGGCCCTGGCTATCTCACTCCGAGCCGCCTGGATGCAAGCTCGTATTGGACGTTCAAACCCCAGGGGTCCTGCACCCCCCCAAATCCCCAGCAGCCCTAAACCCATATCCACCACCACCCTCTGCCCTAAAATAATTTCCAACTGCCCCTCCACCATGGCCCAATAACCTCTCACCAGTAGACAAGTTCACCACACGTGCACAAACGTCCCCCGCTCACCACATCCCCGCCAACAGTGGTCAGACGACCCAGGGAACATCCGATGTAACCGCTCGGGAGTGTAATACCAACGATACAGGAGCTTATATGATGTCTCTCGAATAGCTACCAAGAGTGCCTGACGTCCAATATCCACCTGCACCTTCCGCCACTCCTGGGCCCCCAACTCCCTGCCCAGATCCGTCTCCCATTGCACCTGATGGGGGAACCTCCCAACCTCCACTGCCCCCAACTCCTGATATAACCGGGAAATCAAGCCTCGTGAACCTTCCCAACTCCGCCATAGCATCTCGGTGGGGTCCTGAGCTCCCTCCCAACCGGTAAGAATCTGGCGTTGAGTCAAAAAATGTCTCGCCTGGAGGTATGGAAAAAAGTCGCTACCCCTCAGCTGATAGCGTACTCTAAGATCCGAAAAGGAAATCAACTGCCCATCCCGGATAAATTTCCCAAAAGTATTGAGCCCCCTACTTTCCCACCTACGAAAAACCCCCTCTCTACCCGGCGCAAAATCACTCGTCGCCCGCACCGGAGACAGCACTGAGAACTCCTCCCCAGGGGACACCCACTGACGCCTGGCCTTCCGCCACTGCATTGTAAGATGCCACATAAAGGGGTTGGTCTTCCACCTACCCGGTGGCAACTTGCCAAAGATCCAAGGTAAATACTGCAACTGAAGACCCTCAGCCCAATACTGTTCAATCTCTCGAAACCTCTTCGTCACCTCTCCCCCCTCTCGCCACTCAAACACCTGTTTCAGCTGGGCAGCCCGGTAATATCGAGCCAAGTCAGGGACCCCCAGTCCCCCCGCCTCCCTGCTCGCATACAATACACGTCGGCTGACTCGCGGTCGAGTGTCCCCCCACACAAACGCGAAAATCTGATTCTGCAGCGTCCGGAGTTCCCCGGAGGGAATCCCCAAGGGAAGAGTCTGAAAGAAATATAACAACCGTGGCAGAAGGTTCATCTTCAAAACAGCCACTCTTCCCAGCCAGGAGAGCTCCACCTACCTCCACCGAGCCATGTCCTTCCGCAACTCCCGAAACAGCGTCGGATAGTTGGCCTTATAGAGGCCCAACGGATGGGCAGTAATCTGTACCCCCAAATACTTTATGGACCGCGTTGCTCACCTAAAGGGGAAAGAGCCTTTCAGACAATCTACCACTCCCGAATCCAGTGAGAGAGACATAGCCTCCGTTTTATCCCAATTTACCTTGAAACCCGAAAGGCTCCCATACTTCTGGAGCTCCCCCATCAATATCGGGAGCGACACAACGGGGCGGGTCAGCGCAAAAAGCACATCATCAGCAAACAGAGCCATTTTGTGCTGCTCGGGCCCAACCCATATCCCCGTTATGTCAACATTCGAGCGTATCCGAGCCGCCAGAGGCTCCATAACCAGTGCAAACAGGAGCGGAGAAAGCGGGCATCCATGACGGGTCCCCCGTCCGAGAGGGAAAAATTCAGAGAAGCAGCCGTTGACATTCACCGCCGCTACCAGAGCTGCGTATAGTGCCCGTATCCAAGCACGGAACCGAGGCCCCAAACCCACATACGTCAACACCTCCTGCAGAAAAGTAAAGCTGACCCTGTCAAAAGCCTTCTCTGCATCTATGGAGAGGAACATAGCTGGCTGCTTAACCTGTCTCACATGCCACCCCAATTGGATCACCCTCCGAATCCCATCTGCCGGTTGCCTCCCCAAAATGAAGCCGGACTGATCCGGATGAACCAGATCCGGCATACGTGGAGCCAATCTTAATGCCAGCACTTTGGCCAGGCTCTTAACATCGATATTTAACAGCGAGATAGGACGGTAGGACCCACACACCGCCGGGTCACGCCCAGGCTTAGGAATCACCATGATAGCAGCTTGGCTCATAGAGGGTGGCAAAGCTTCCCCATTCATCACCGCATTAAATACTCGCACCAACAGAGGAGCCACCGTCGCTACCATCACTTTATAGAATGACCCCGTAAACCCGTCCAGACCAGGGGTCTTCCCAGGTACCAGGGCCTTAATGGCCCACTGCACCTCCTTAAGGGTGATATCGGCCTCCAACTCATCCCGCACCCCATCCCCCAACTTGGCGCTCCCCTTCCCCTCATTATCCAAATAGCTCTTAGCGTCCACCCCTCCTCCCGGGGGTCCGCTGCATATAACTGTTGATAGTATTCTTTAAAGCTATCCCGAATATCCTCCGCCTTGTATAGCAGTGTATCCCGGGGCCCTTTAATTTTGACAACTGTTCGCTTCTGCCGTTGGGCGCAAAGCTTATTAGCCAACAGCCGCCCTGATTTATTGTCAAATTCATAATACCTTTGCCCTACCCTATCCATCTGTCCAGAGATTTTTTCCAGTTGGAGGGCGTTCAATTTCTTACGCACCTCCTCCACTTGGCTTTGTAGTTTCCTCCCCCCCTCATCTTATGCTCCCGCTCCAACTCTGTTAAGCGCTGCAGGAGAAGTTGCTCCTCCTCCGCTCTCCTCCTCTTCCGCCGTGCCCCCATCTGAACCAGGTGACCACGCACCACCACCTTAAGCCCATCCCATATAATACCTGTCGATACTTCAGCATTGTCATTGAGCACCAAATAATCCTCAATCACTTTCTGAAGTTTCTGCTCCACTCCCCCCTCCCGCAGTAAGTAATCATTCAACCTCCAAAATGTTCTCTTCCCACTATCCCCTGGGCCCCCCATTACAACCTGCACAGGAGCATGATCAGACCAGGTCACAGGGCCAATGCTGGCTCCCTCCAGCCGCTCCCTCCAATAACTGTCTCCCATCACATAATCTATGCGACTGTAGGAGCCATGGACTGGCGAAAAAAAGGTAAAGTCCCTAGCCGAGGGGTTCGCTATCCGCCAAAGATCTTCCACCCCCAACTCCTTCATCCATTGTCTCAATGCTCTTCCACCCCCTGCCCCTCCCCCGGACCTCTCCTGCCTCTCCTCCAGCTCAACATTACAGTCTCCTCCTACCAACACCTCCCCCTGAATTCGCCCTTCCAGCCAAGACCCCAGTTCCCTCCAAAATTCCCCCCGCCCCGAATTAGGTCCATATACTGAAAGCAAGGTCACTTTCCCCCCCCCCCCCCCCAGGTCACCCACCACAACCACCGCCCTCCCATCCGCCTTCTGGTACACATGGTCCACTGTAAAAGGAACTCCCTGCCCAACAAGAATGGCAACTCCCAGCTTTTTCCGCCCCCCCTCCTCAGCTGCAAAGTAGCCCTGATAGGCCATAGAGCGCAGCAGCCGCTCATCTGCCTTACGCAGATGAGTCTCCTGTAAGAAGACCACCCCCCACTTCTGGGAATGGAGCTCCCCCTACAGCAATCGTCGCTTATGGGGAGAGTTCAGGCCCTGCACATTAAGGCTCCCTATTATCAATCCCGCTACCATGTTGCTTGCTCACCCCACCCCCCAAGCCCAAAAGAGTCCCACCAAGCACTACTGTACTGCATTCCCCCCCCTCCCCCTTCTTACCCTTCCCTGAATACGGATCTCCATTCCGACCACCAACGAGGAAGTGGCCCTCCCAGAGACGTCTCCCCCATAACCCCTCTCCAGCCCACCCCCCATCCCAGACCCCCTCCAAGGGGCCAGGGCACCCCCCCCCCACTTCTAAAAACAGACAACAATATCAATAATATACATTACACAAAACACCCCCACAACATCTGCCATAACAAAACCCCACCACTCCTCCACCTCCCCTCTTCCCCACCCCGCCACTGCAGAGTGCACCTCAGCCCCTGCAGGAACAAAACCAGGCATTACAAAGTCCACCTTGATGAGCTAAGTCCTTCAACCAGTCCCACTTGGAGGTCCTTCCGACTGTCCGGCTCGCTGCTCCTCCAACTCCGCCTCTCCTGGCCTCCTCCGCAGCCGCTGGCCCCGCACTGGTACTCTTTCCCATACCGATCTCCTCTCCTTGCCTATACTTGGGTCCGGGGCTACGCTCGTCTCCGGGAGCCTAGGGGCCCCCTCTCTGCGCAGGATGGCCCAGGCCTCTTCCACAGTCCTCGCCTGAAAGCTCCGACCATTAATATCCAGCAATAGGGCAAACGGGAACAGCCACCGGTATCGTTTCTGCTTAGATTGCAGATAGGCTGTCACAGGTTTCATCTCCCGCCTCCTCTGTAAGGTTGCCGCGGAAAGGTCGTGGAAAACCTCCACTTTCTGGCCCTCCCACTGAAAGGATCTCCGGGACGCCGCCACCTTCATCACCTGCTCCTTCACCGCATATGAACTCAAACAGGCCACAATGTCCCGAGGCTGGCCCCGGCGAGCTGGCCCCAAGGCCCTATGGGCCCGCTCCACTGCCACCTCACTCTACTCCGCAGCTTCCCCACGCTCCAGCAGGAAATGGCACACTTTTTAAATCACTGCCATGGCATCAGCAAACTCCTCCGTCTCAGGAAGACCCCGCACTCTTAGATTATTACGTCTAGAGCGGTTCTCCAGGTCCTCGAGTTTATCTTTCAGCAGCCCTTGCTCCACTTGGTACTGCTTCATACGGGCCTCCACCTCCTTATCCTTTTCAGCACGCCACTCCGTTTGCTCCTCCAGGGCTTTGACCCTATTCCCCAGGTCTCTGAGATCGTCCTTAAGAGCTCCCAGGGTTTCTTTCAGTTCACTCCGCATTGCTCCAATGTCTCTTTTGAGTGAGCGCATCCAGCCCCAGATATCACCACGAGTACAGCTTTCCTCTGCACATTCCAGCTCTTCTTCCAGCTCATCAGCAGAGTCCACGAGCTCTAGGCCCTCACGACCCGTTCGCTCCCCTTTCGTGGCGTAAGAGGACTGGAATCGAGCCAATTTTTTGGTGACCGACATCCCACTACCTCCTCACCTCTACGTACTAAAATTGCAAGGTGGGGGGAAAGGCTGGCCGCTATATTCCGCCACTATAACTGCGTCCCAACGGGAGCTCCAAAATCAGGCAGCCATCTCCGAGATGACGTCACTTCCTCCCCCATGTTAGGAAGTTTTAACACAGGATACAGTTTTTTTTATTAAAACAAATGGGTTCTATGAACCATAAAAATCTAAAACTCAGAAAAAAGGCCAAATGAACTGAAAACAATCCAAATCTTTTTGCCCTCTGGCCATCCTTAATAAGAAGTAATTGTACACTAGTTACTGCTTTTTTCCCCTTACACTTACTGATGGTTTTAGAGAACTCCTTAACATCATCATGGGCCAATTAACTTTCATGCACATTTCAGTTTTAAGAAAATTATTAATTTTGTAAAAGATGACGGTGCATACCACTAGTAGATGAAACAAATACCAAGATATGTTAATATCAAATTCTTTTTGTTTACTAACCTTATGGGGACAGTATTCAAAAGAATTCTTGCAAGCAAACAAGTGTTTGCCAGTGGGTAATCCCCTTTCGAATATTGGCCTCCCTTATGTTAAAAACACATGGCAAAGGGGGCGAGTCCAGTAAAGTATGAGCATAAATTTCAAAGATCCACAGGGCGTATGAAAATTATCTTCCTTAATACACGTGAATGACATTTTCTTCAGATGCAATCAATACTGCTACTAATTCCACAGAATTTGTTTCATAATAGAAAGTTTTCCATTTAAAAGAATTCATGGAAAGGCATTAATTGAAGTGATGAATAAATTAAGAATTTACCTATAAATCTTGATGTGCTAACTTTCAAACTGTCCAGTAGAAAGCTAAGTTATTGTTGTTCTATTTTGGGATTTATGGTAATTTGTCAAGCTCATATACTGTAATGGATTGACTCGTATAAGTAGGGCTATAATTGCAGCTGTTAGGTAGGCCTTCTTTATCTTACCCTGTCTGGAGCGCCCTTCCTGCATGATTTCTTGCTGTGCAGAAGCCATGTGTGCCTTGTTTTGTTTTAATACATTACTGACCCAAGGTCTCAGGTTATTGGGGTACCTGTCATACATTGAGTTGCACTCTCATAAAGCATAGCACAGAAAAAAAAATATTGCAATAAGGTAGCAGTCATTTCTCAATATACCAAGTAGAAATGTCACTGTGTAAAATTTGGCTGTTTCTGAAAAGGAAAAAAATGTTGAAAATAGCTTACTCTGGCAATACGTTTGTTCCCTGAAAGGTTTCTTATAACTATTGTCTTTCTTGCTGGTGAATTCTGATTTGCATTGTCTGGTAAAATTTCAGAAGACCAGTCAAGATCTTTGCATGGACAAAAAGGGGGTAAAACTAAGCTGAATCTACATTTGTGGATTTTCAGTTTCCTGAATGTATGTATGGACTTTCACTGAGCACATGGAAAAGAGCTATTTCAGGTGTATGATTGGAAACTATATTTCCATATTGTCCTACTAGTCCAGATAAGTGAGTTATGCTCCCCAGCCTGTAGGTAAAGGCAGACTTGAGCAACTTGCAGAGATACTATCACTTGTTATATCTTCTGGTGCAGCATTGATAGAAGCCAGTATATCTCTTTCCAGCAGGTGACAAGGCGTGTAGACTGGTGCAGTAATTCAGGTAGGCCTCTCTCCCCTGACCCAGCAATATTCAGCTTCTGCCCAGTTAGCTTCTGTGGCGAAAGTTAGACCAGAGTTTCCTGCGCCTGACGTTTGCCATGTGTAACTAAATGGGCAGTGACTAACCAGTTAGCATCAGCTGTGTAGTAGCACCACTCATCCTGCAGTGGCATTTACATAATTTGCAGATCTGCAAACTGTGTAACTGCCTTTGAATATTCCCGCCCCATACAATCATAATTTCCTAATCTCCAGGAACAAGCAGGAATGTAGTCATCACATATGGGTATCGTCGGTGCCAACGGAGCCTGCGCGGGAACGCTCCCCAGCGTCCAATTAGAAAGCTTTTGGGAGCATCCCACAGCACCTGCGTGCTGCCTTCCCACCTTTTCCAACTGCCTCTCTCCAGTTCTTCTTTTTCCGCGGAGCCAGCAGGTCATGTTCCTGTCATCGCAGAAGAATTCTTTTTTCTTTCTTTCTTTTTTGTGGTCGCGTCTGCCTTCCTCGACGCTATACCGGTACCGCCGGTTTTTTTCTTCTTATTTCTGTCTTAAAAAAAATATATATATATATATATTCTCTTTTTCTTTTTCTTCAGTTGCACGCGCCTTTTTGGGCCTTAGGCCCAAAAACTTTTCCTTACCATGGAGAAACCTGCCTCAGGTTTCAAAAAGTGCACCAAGTGTGGCGGTACCATTTCCATCACCAACACCCATGAATGTTGTCTAAAATGTTTAGGTCCTGACCACTCCATCACAGATTGTATGTCCTGCGCCATGATGTCTAAAAGAGGTCGGCAGAACCGAGCTGCTAAGCTCAGTACCCTGTTTCCCTCTGATGCAGCTTCGGTGGCATCGACGTCTTCCAGGGCTGCTTCTTCCTCCCGTGGATCTCAGGTAACTAAACATAAGTCCAGCCGGTCCTCAAAGGGTAGATCTCCTTCTAAGCATTGAGATGCCTCTGGCGTTGCCCTTGAGGATTCTGCACCGGCAAAATTACCCCGGTGGGAGGCTTCGGCTTCCAAAGCATTATCGGGGTTCCAGGATGTTCTCGACGACTCGACCTTGGCAGAACTACTGGTGCCATGCTCTGGGGTACCGGCGGTCTCCTCCGGTACCGACATCCAGGCATTGGCAGCGTCGATAGACCAGAGAGTCCTGGCTATTGAGCGAAGTCTGGTGGCTTTCCTGGCAGCATCGACGCCCTCGGAACCGCGACAGACAATTCCACCGGTACTGGCACCGGCCCCGGCATCGGTATTGGTACCGGTACCGATAGCATTGACATCGGCATCGGTGTTTGCTTTGCCGGTACCCAGTCATCCGATGACCTCCGGTACCGATACCCTGGTACCGGTTACTCCCGGTACCGACTTTGCTCGGTACGGGTATCGGGCTCTTCAAGAGCATCCGGACAGACGGTACTTCGAGTCCTCAGAAGAATCTGAGGATTCTGAAAGTTCTGTCGATGCAGCGATGCTTCTCCCAGAGAAGCCCTCCTCCCCTAAACGCAGGATGTTTCCTCCAGAAGATATTTCCTTCCAGGATTTTATCAGGGAGGTGGCTTGGGGCCTGTCCATTACTGTGGCCCCTGAAACAGAGCCAAGGGCTAAGGAGTTGGAAATTCTACAATATCCCAGAACTCCTAAGGAGGCAGCTACCTTGCCCATTCATGAGATTTTATATGATCTCATGTTAAGGATGTGGGAGACACCTCTTACCACCTCTCCTCATTCTCATAGACTGGATACTATGTATCGAGTCTCTCCTTGTCCTGGTTTCCATAAGACTCGGCTTCCTCACCACTCTATTGTAGTGGAATCAGCTATGAGAAGGATCAAGAGTGCAAAGAGGCATGCCTCTAATCCTCCTGGACGTGAGTGCAGAACCCTGGATGCTTTTGGACGCCGGGTCTTCCAAGCTTCCATGCTTTCTGCCAGGATCAGTTCCTGTAGTCTCTACATGGGAATGTTCCTGAAGGAGGTCACAGATGATTTAGAGGCTTTAAGTCCTATTCTTCCTGAGGATAGAAGATAGGATTATCTCACTTTGGTCAAACATGCCCAAGATGTTTCTAAATTTGCCAACCGTGCAGCCTTTGACTGCTTTGAGTGCATAAGCAGAACCTCGGCTATTGCCATAGGTGCACGTAGAATTGCTTGGCTCCAGGCATCTGATCTAGAGCTCTGGGTACAAGACAAATTGGGAAATATCCCTTGTACTGGTGAGAACCTGTTTGGTAAAGATTGGCAAGAAAAAGCCAATGAAATGGATGCTGGAAATTCCACCTTGCATAGATTATCCAAGTCCATTGCTGATCCTGCTAGAAAGAAATTGTTCAAGAAACCATTCTTTTCTAAAAAAGAAAAGATTTTATCCTGCTTATGTTTAGCAGGGACGTTCTGCAGGTCAGCTTGCAAGGAAAGGTCAGCAACCACCCAAACAGAAGAAAGCAAAGGCTACTAGGCCTCAACCGGCCCAGCAGGCTCAGCCTCCACAGGGCCTTTGACTCTCAACTAGAGAACTTAACCTTCCTGGCTCTCGGGGGACCAGAGCCTTCCACCATTCCAGGAAGGTTATGTCATTTTGCCCCCAGATGGGGGCAAATAACAGCAGAGCATTGGACACTCTCCATCATAAAGGAGGGGTACAAGCTTCATTTTTCAAGCATGCCCCCTCACACAATAGTAAAGCAGTTCAATTCTCTGACCTCTCTTATCAACCTGTTAAGTCAGGAGGTCGCTATCCTTCTTGCCCAAGGGGCAGTAAAAGAGGTACCCATTCATCAGCAGGGTACAGGGTTCTATTCCCCTTATTTTCTTATCCCAAAGAAAACAGGGGTTACAGACCTATCTTAGACCTCAGAGAATTGAACAAATTCCTTGTCAGAGAGAAATTCAAGATGATTTCTCTCGGATCTCTGCTGCCATACCTTCAGAGTCAGGATTGGTTTTGTTCTCTAGATCTCAAGGATGCGTACACTCATGTCCTCATCCATCCAACCCACAGAAGGTTCCTTCGGTTCCTTTTTCAGCAAAAGCACTACCAATACAGGGTACTTCCTTTTGGTCTGGCCTCAGCACCAAGGGTGTTCACGAAATGCATGGCTGTAGTAGCAGCATTTCTCCGTACTCTAGGGATATTCGTCTTTCCTTACTTAGACGACTGGCTCATTCGAGCGCCAACAGAGCTAGAGGCCAGGACTTCTCTATCCTGCACAATGCGTATCCTTCAGTATTTAGGGCTGGTAATAAACATCCCAAAATCCAGTCTAACTCCCACTCAGTCTTTAGAGTTCATAGGAGCTTTGCTGGATACCAAAAAGGCAAGGGCCTATCTCCCCCAGGCCCGTTGCCTTTGCATGGTGCAGTTAGCTTCTCAAGCAGCGCTAAAGCCTCATCTAACTGCTCGAGAAATGTTACAACTACTAGGCCACATGGCATCTACTGTGCATGTGGTTCCCTATACTCGCCTCCATATGAGGGCAGCTCAGTGGACACTATCCACCCAGTGGACCCAGGCATCAGGAGGCCTGTCAGACAAAATAGCAAACACAAGTTGCGTTATTTTGTCCCTCCAGTGGTGGAATCCACTGAAAACCTGTTACTGGGGTCCCCTTTCCAACAACCCTTACCCCAAGCAACTCTCACAACAGATGCTTCTCCGATGGGTTGGGGAGCTCATCTCCAAGACCTCTCCACCCAAGGCACCTGGTCTCCACAGGAGAGTCATCTACATATCAACCTCTTGGAGCTCAGAACAATCTTCCTTGCTCTGCAAGTGTTCCACACCCTGCTCAGCTACAAGACAGTCCTCATTCATATGGACAATGAAGTAGCCATGTTCTATGTGAACAAGCAGGGGGGAACAGGCTCTCTGTCACTTTGTAATGAAGCTTTGCGACTATGGGCCCTCGCCAGAGAGCATCAGATTCATCTCCTGGTAGTGTATCTTCCAGGCATACAAAACTCTTGGGCAGACAGACTCAGTTGAGTTCTGCTTCCGCACGAATGGTCTCTGCATGCAGACCAGGTAACCAAGATTTTTCAAATTTGAGGAACCCCGGACATAGACTTCTTTACAAGTCCGTGGAATGCCACACTTCCCCGGTTTTGTTCCAGAATTCCGGCTCAGAAGGCTCAGGCCAGGGATGCTTTCCTCCTTCATTGGGGTCAAGTCTTCCTGTATGCCTTTCCACCCATTCCCCTAATTCCCAAAACCCTGTTCAAGCTTCAGAGAGACAGAGGCCATATGATTCTCATAGCTCCACGTTGGCCAAGGCAAGTGTGGTACCCTCTGCTTCTACATCTCTCTCAAGCTCCCTCCCTGGAGTTAGGGTCTGCTCCAGATCTCCTATCTCAGGAGGACAGAATGTTATGGCATCCCAGTCCCCAGTCTCTGCATCTCAGGGCTTGGTTGCTGAAGGCCTAGATCTCCAAGATCTTAATCTTCCTCAGCAAGTAAAAGATATTCTTTTTACTTCCAGGAAACCTTCCACAAGACGTTCTTATGCTTTTAAGTGGAAAAGGTTTACCATATGGTGTTCGCAGAAGGGTCTTAACCCCCTTGCGATACCTCTGGAATCATTGCTGGAGTATCTCCTTCATTTATCCAATGCAGGACTTAAGACTAACTCAGTAAGAGTCCATTTGAGTGCTATTGCAGCTTCCTTTAAGCCTCTAAATGGACAACCTGTTTCCTCTTATCCTCTTATAGCAAGATTCATGAGAGGCCTTCTTCTAACTAAGCCTCCCATCAGGCCACCACCGGTGGCATGGGACTTAAACCTGGTTCTTGGGCAGCTCATGAAGCCACCCTTTGAACCTTTAGCTACTATCTCCTTGAAATTCCTTTCTTGGAAGGTTATTTTTCTCATTGCAATCACATCAGCATGCCGCATTAGTGAGTTGCAAGTGCTAGTAGCTGATCCACCTTATACAAGGTTCCATCATGACAAGGTAGTCCTTAGGACTCATCCACACTTTATGCCAAAGGTGGTCTCGCCTTTTCATCTTAACCAAGCGGTCTACCTACCTGTGTTTTTTCCAAGGCCTCATGCATCAGATTCAGAGAGGAACCTTCATACCTTGGACTGTAAAAGAGCTTTAGCCTTTTACTTACAAAGAACACAACAACATAGAAAGTCCTCTCAACTCTTTGTTCTTTTGATCCTTCTCATTTGGGACTTCCAGTCTCCAAGAGAACACTCTCTAACTGGATTGCTCAGTGTATTTCCTTTGCCTATCAGAGTAAGAACTTTTCTCTGGAGGGCCATGTCACAGCTCACAATGTGAGGGCCATGGCAGCCTCAATGGCTCATCTGCACTCTGTGTCTATCGACGACATCTGTCGAGCAGCCACATGGGCCTCGGTTCATACCTTCACAGCCCATTACTGCTTGGACAAGGACTCCCGCCGGGATGCCTTGTTTGGTCAGGCTGTTCTCCAACACCTGTTCCATACCGAATCAACTCCTACCCACCATCCCTGATAGGATGCCAGAGATCCATGGGGGGAAGTGGAGCCCTGTTCAGGGACACACAACTTCTGGGGTCTCTCCCTGGCACCTAAAGCTAGGGAGTCCCCATATGTGATGACTACATTCCTGCTTGTTCCTGGAGATAGCATAGTTACTCACCTGTAACAGGTAATCTCCGGGAACAGCAGGAATTTAGTCCTCACAACCCACCCACCTCTCCCTAGGAGTTGTATCTCTCTATCTATCTCTTTCCTTTCCCTCTCTCTCTCTTTGTCTCAGCTTTAAAACTCAACTGGAGAGAGGCAGTTGGGAAAGGCGGGAAGGCAGCACGCAGGCGCTGTGGGATGCTCCCAAAAGCTTTCTAATTGGACGCTGGGGAGCATTCCCGCGCAGGCTCCGTCAGTACCGACGATACCCATATGTGAGGACTAAATTCCTGCTGTTCCCGGAGATCACCTGTTAGAGGTGAGTAACTATGCTTTACCCACAAACAACTGCCTGAAATCTGTACTCTCAATGAACTTCATAAGATATAGCATTCTGCAGAAGAGACCTTGTAGGTTCAATGGTTAATGATAATCATCAATTTAAAAAATTATGGAAATTTAGAAAATCTGCCTCCTTTTGAATCTTTCAGGATAGAATTCCACAATTGGAATGTATACTTGTATGCCATTCATTTGCAGGCATGTTCAGGGGTTGGTTTTAGGCCAAGCGTAAGCAGAATCATGATTTACATGTGGATTTTAATACTCTATGTACGCACATTTACACCATCTCCCAAGCTCTTTAACACTGCTTCATTATATCTGTGATTTCTGCAGCTTTATGAGGCATTTTATAAAAAAACATAGATGCCTATGAGAGTGGGTACTAACGTGAGTTAAGGGAATAATTCACTATTTTTGACTCTTAACACACTGTAAGTGACATAATCATTATTATACCATAACACACATTAGTTTACTGCAATGTATGCTGCGTATTAGTGAGATGCAAAGCACGTAAATACATGCAGAACACCTCATTATTATGCAAATTGAATAATGCACCTTGTGTTGGACTTTGCAAGCCGCGTTATTCTTGTAAATATAACACCACTTCAGAGTTGGCGTTATTTTCCTCCGAGGTCATCATGCTGATAACACATGGCTTGATACGCCTGGGCACCATTTTAAAGGGATTCATAAGAAAATAAGAACGTACTGGTTCAGATTTGCCATACAAATGGTCCATCAAGTCCAGTATGCAGTTTCCAGCAGTGGGCAATGCAATTCACAAGTACCTTGCAGGATCCCAAAGGATAGATTCCATGTTGCTTATCCCAAGGATAAGCAGTGGATTTCCCCCAGTCCACTATAATAATGGTTTATAGACTTTTCCTCCAGGAACTTGTCTAAATCTCTTTTAAACCCAAATACAAACAGCTTTTACTACATCCACTGGCAACTAATTACAGAACTTTATTATGTGTCGAGGGAAAAAATATTTTCTCTAGTTAGACTTAAATGTGCCACTTTGTAACTTCATTGCATGTCCCATAGTCTTTATACTTTTAAAGGAGTAAACAACTGATTAATATTTACTCATTATACTTTGCTTATTATTTTATAGACCTCTAACATTTCTCCCCTTTTAATCCTTTCTTCTTAGTGGTATCCTTCCATCCTCTTTATCATTTTTGTCACTCTATTCTGTACCTTTTCCAATTTTGCTGTATCATTTTTTAGATATGGCTATCAGAACTGCACACAATATTCAAGCTGCAGTTACACCATTGTTTTATTCTCCATTCTTTTCCTTTAATTCCAGTCACTCTATTTGCTTTCTTGGCTGCGGCTGCTCACTGAGCAGAGGATTTCAATTTATTATCCATGATGATGACTAGATCCTTTTTTTGGATGGTTGCTCCTTATGTGGAAACTTGCATTGTATAACTACCATTTGGGCTTTCCCTAACGGGGTCATTCTGAGCCCTGAATGCGGGGACGGACGTCCCCATTACTAGGGATTTGCATTCATTAACATATATTTGGTTTATTAGTGTGTCTAAGAACATTAAACACGTACAAAATTGATACAATGTGCATAAATGTTCAAATTGACATGTTTTAATGTTTTATTATCAAACAAATGGACACAAAAAATATTTGGAAAGTAAGAAAAAGGTCAAGTAAATGAACAAACCAAAACTTCTTGCCCTGTGCATATCCCTAAAAATTACAGGCCCGATATTAAAAGCAGACCTCCAAACCATATAAATGCCACTAAGTAGAATAACCACGGGTGCTGCAGCTACCCGCTCCGATGTAAACCGGTTAGCATTGTGGCATTTTGGGGGTGTTCTGTGGGCAGCACCTGGGGATAATCTGTCAGCGGAGATATTCAGCCTCTGCCCAGTTATCCCTCAGCGGCATAAATTAGGCACATTAAAGGCTGTCCTGTCTTTCACTGCTGAAGCCAACCGGGCAATGGCTGAAGATTGCTGCTGCCCGTTTAGCTTCCTGCTTTGCTGGCCAACCCAGACATTCATTGCTATAATTGCGCTAGCTGCAGCTACTGAATATCGGGCTCTACCTTGATGCGTTTTTGAAAATTCACCCTTGGACTTTCAGCTGTGTGTGACAAAGTATGTGATTGACAAATACGAACATCAAAGAAGGAAATATGATTCAAAACCATAAAGTCACTGGTAGCAAATTTTAAGCCACTGATGATCTCTAATATCATCCTTTGTGTTTTTACAATTGTGTACCAAGTGTCTCGGTTCTTTTAGTAGGTAAAATAAAGACAGAATATGGTCAGATTGTAACTGTAATATAAGTGCCGGCTCTATAGGTGTTCTTGTGTGCTTGAGCAGCCCCTGGATCAAGAACTGAGAGCTCCATGCTCCCAGGCCACAGGTTCTCAGGAGAGCTAGGAAACAGGTGATCCTACTTCGCTGTAGAGTGGAGGAGTAACTAATGATTAGAGCAGCAGACTGTGAATCATAGAAGCCAGGCTTGAATCTCAATGGCTTTTGGGGATAATTCCTGATTTTAGAGCCGTGTCCCTGATTCCCACCTGTTTGACAGTCTCCTGTTCCCAATTCCAGCAATGGGGCAAAAAGGGGAGAAAAAAATTATTTTCAATTTAGGGATTTGAATATATCCGTTTTTAGAATTTACACCCTTTCTGTTTCTCTGCTGGGAGTTTTCTGCATGGAAGTGATATTGTTGCTGTCATGGGATGGATTTGGGGGGATGGGGGGCAACAGGGTAATGATTTCACATCCCTCCTCCACACCTTATTGCTGAAACCTGGAACTAAGGTGTCCCTGCTTCCCCCACCCCCAGCCCCCTACATTTCAGAAAGGTGTCCCAGATTTGCCTGCAAAAAATCTAGTAATCTTACACTTGACCCTCTATTGCCTCAGGTGCAAATTTAGATTAGAAGACCTCTGGGAAAAAATACCTACTGTATCTGAATGTGACTCACCTTGAATATCTGAGAAAAGGTGTGAGCTAAATCCAGTTCCCTTCCTCTTTTCTCCTTTCCTCTTTGCTGCTGCTCCTGGTTCCCTCCAGCCTGTTGGTTGGCTAAGGAATGGAATGTCTGACCACGCGAGGCGAGAAGAGAGCTGCAGCAGTGTAGGGCAGACAGGCTTCCTCCCTGTCTTCTGCATAGAGAAAGGGGAAGAGGTTTTACTAGAAGTACTAGAAAAGTGGATCAGGAGTTGATAGAGAGGCAAAGGAAGAAGGGAAGGAACGTCTGAACGAGAGGGGATGCAAACTGTAAAAGATGAGTACTGGCTAGGAGATGTAATATTGCTTTTGAGAGCAGGGAGAAAAACTTAATGATGGAATTCTGACTTGGAAAGCTGCTCCTCTCTTAGTTCCACACAGCTCTGCTCTCAGACCTTTTCACCTCTTATTTGCTTTTCTCTAAGCCTCACAGGAGTAATCTGAGGAAATATTTCTTTACAGATAGAGGGATATATGGAATAGCCTCCCAGTGGAGGTGGTAGAGACAAGGACTGTATCTGAATTCAAGAAAGCATGGGACAAGCACAGAAGATCTCTAAGAGGAATGCAGGGGATTATAGTAGTTGGTATGGATGAGCAGACTGGATAGGTCATATGATCTTTATCTGCCATCATTTTTCTAGATTTCTATGCTTCTCTCCTTCAGAGCTGGATTAATAGTGTGTTGGGTATTAGGCCCACATTCACTTTATATGGCCTTTCGCAAGGCATTCCCCATTCATGGTCTTTTCCCCTCCCAGATAACCTCTTCTGAAGGGGTTGCTCTGGGTGTGACAACAGCTGAAAATTGCAAGTGAGCATGGTGACTGAGCAAGTACATGTTCACAGGCCCTGCCGCCTGCTGAGAGCTCAGAGAGATTTCTTGGTAAAAAACATAGACAGTAAGACAATCTGGCAGGTTCTCCAGTGGATGTGGGGTTCATGTCAGGAATATTACAAAATGTGGTGATTGAATCAAATTAAAGCAGATTACTTCTTGGTGACCTTGAATTATAGTCAGAGTAAGAGGTTCAGTCTGGGGTTATGGAGCCCAAAGATAGAGGCGAGCCATCTATGGTTTCCATGACTATGCTCATGGCTTTCTCCTGTACTGGAACTTGATAGTGATCCATGAAGCATTCTAAGGCTCTAAAGTCAGTCATAGTATAGGCAGGAAGTTCTTTGTTCTTCCACTGAAGGCAGATTGGTGCATGAGTAGTTTGTGTTGCCATCACAACATTTAGTCTTCATTGATATTGCCTCCAATTCTTTTGCCTCATATCCCCTGGAACTGCTGATAGTTCTGATGCCTGCACCTGTAGGTATTTGCATATGCCGAGGCAAGCCATAATAGAGGTGGAGTCCTTCTCTGCATCATCTTTCTTTTTTCTCTGCTGTCAGGAATTGCCTCATGGTACCCATTACCATCTGCTCCCCTGGTGGTTGTTGTAGTTCAAGAGGAGCAACTCTGCAACTTGATTCAATCCTTTCAGCATGTCTCTCCAGGGCACATTCTGATAAGCACCTTTCTTTGTGAACACACAAGTGAGCTGATGGATCCAAATGGGCTAACTTATCTTAAATGGGAGCAATGAAGCCCCATTGGAAATGGGCATGGAGGGCTGTCTCATTCCAATCAAGGTCATTGGCCCAGTGCTGGAATTCTGTAACATACTCTATTACAGTCCAGCAACCCTGGCAGAGGGCCTTCATGTTATTCCTCACCAACTGGGCTTGGTCAGGATTCCCGGGGAAAGGGCAGTCAGAAATTGATCAAATTTGTCCAGGATGACACTGTTCTGTTCCATCAAAGAAGCTGGCCATGCTAGGGCTTTCTTGGTGGGTAAACTGATGTCATAGCTTACTTTGAAAGAGTCAGTCTTGTACATGTATAGATGTAGTCAGAACCACAATTTGAACTGGTGGATGAAATCCCATATTTCTCGCTGAGAGCCATCAAACATCTCTGAGAAGGGTGTAAGTATTTTCAAGGGGTAGGATAGCCCCTCATCCGTGATCTGAGTCAGAGGGTTGTTTCAAAGATCCTGGAGGCTGGCCCTGCACAGATTGCAAGGCCTTGGCAAGGTTTGTCAGTGATCTAGCCCCTGAATATGGGCTGGTTTAAGCTGTTGGGGCTTAGGTGGAGAGATTACGCCAAGGCAGGATGGTGCACTGCAGGCATGAAGCAGAAGCCAAGCTTGGAGCAGGAACTAGGCATGGAGTAGATACCAGGCATGGAATAGGAAGTGGGTATGGAGCAGGAACTAGGATAGCAAGTAGAGGACAAGTGGGTTATGCAGCAGGGAAGTCTACTGATATGAACCAGGTAGTAATGGTGAAAAGCAGAGCTGAATGCAAGCCAAGCACAGGTCAGGCCCATTAGATGACCAACAAGAGTATGTTGGACTGACTTCCATATATATGATGGTCGCACCCCATGCTGGTTCAGTGGGCTTCCTCTGGGGGTGGGGACTTCCTTCCACTGCCTTTCCTCAAAGGATCTAGAAGCTGGATCAATGCTGTGAAGGGTTTGTGGTAGAACTGTAGGTCCCAGGTCAATAGGATCACACATTTGATTTCTAGAACCCCTGACAATAGCACATACTTCCACTTTGAAAATTGCATTTTCATTTACACCTCCTTATTTATTTAACATTTCTTATATACTGCCTTTCATGATATCCAGGTGATTTACAGTGAACAAACTGAAATTACATTAAACAGGGCATTATAACTTGGTGATAACTATTTTACAGAGAACATGGGCAATGGAGGGTTAAGTGGCTTGCCCAAGACCACAAGGAGCTCCTGTGGGACTAGAAACCCCAGTCCTTCTGGCCCAAGATTGCTGTCCTCTTGTGGGTTTTGAACCCCTGACCTTCTGGCCTGTAGTACCTTGCCCCAACCACTAGGCCACTCCTCCAATCTTTTTTGGTGTGAACACATTTTCAAGGTTAATTTACATGCATATGGTCGTATTTTCAAAAGTATGTACATACATACATCACAGGGGCACTGTATATTTTCAGATTCCTTCAGCAGTGCTTTGTGGGGAGGGGCGCCATGCCATTATGTTTTGTGAAGCAGTGCCCTATCTCCAGTGCTGATGCAATCCCCTCACCAGCCTTACAACTAGGAACACTTCTACTCAGTCCTAATAAACCTATGTGCAAACAAGCAGCATGGAAAGACAGTATGGAAAGACAATTGTATAAAAGCCCATTTTTACAGGTAAAAACACTGTTTTACCAGTAGAAATAATTTTGGAAATAACTCTCCCTGGGTCTTTGAGAAAATAGTTTGTACATTAGCTTTGTAATGTTATGTTTGATGTGTAATATTAGGATGGAACATGTCTATGTGTTGTGGGTGATTGGGAATAATAACAGCTTTCTAATAATATCTTCATCTTTGAAAAACTTTACCTAATTGAGAAAGTTAACAGGTTGTTCACTACTGCATATGAAGTATAGATTTAAAGTACCCTGCTGTAATAAGGAACTGCTCTAAGTTCATAGGAAGCATATGTTGCCATTATTATAAAAGTGCTGTACTTTTACAGGTAGGAGGTGGAAAAACAATTTGATAAATTTCTTTAACTAAAATATTCCACCTCAAACATGAATTGTGACTTTCCATCTGGCTTACTGGTTAGGAAACTACAGTTGGGCATGATCACCTCTGTCAATCAAGAGTCCCCAACTGTGAGAGGCAAACCTCATGGCGAAGCCCACCTCAACTCATTAAACCAAAGCAAACTGTATGAAGTGCGTCGTTGTGCGATTTTAATATTTGGTGCATGTGACAAGATCATTTTAGTGATTTGCAGGATTTATCTCCTCTTAAAAGTACTGCCTAAGGCTACTCTAATTGGTAGGAAAGCAAATTCCCTCTTCTCCTCCTGTCAGTCTTTGTTTTATTTACTGAGAACTGCCGAAACCTATTTACACAATAATGAGGATAAATCACCATGATGCTTTCAACACAAAGAGAAATGTTGCATGAGTTGAAAGCTGCGCAATTAAAACTAAAGTCCAAATATTTTGGAAGTGCTTGCTGCAGTAAGAGGTAGAGAGAGGAATAAGGCCAGAAAACCTGACTGTATACCTCCTTCTTGTAAGTAAGAATCAAACTTTTTTTATGAATGTCAATTTCATTCAAAATCTAAATGAAATATAAATTCTGGTTTTCCTACATACATAAAAATATGAGCCATGTGGAGAAAAACCAGGTGCATTATTATTCATAAACTATTTAATATTTTTAATTTAGTCAAACCCAAGAGAAAAGACTTTGAAAATTAATTGAATGGGGCAGTCTGTGCCCCTACTGGGCAGCATAAAAAGAGAAGGCATATCATGGCAGCAGGATTGAATATGAAAATTCAAAGCAAGCAGGCAACATCATGGAACAGCTGAGTTGGGATTTTGACAAACTGATCTGTATGGACTAGCGATGTACCAGTCTACTATAAAAAAAATGGCTGTTTTTAATAATGAATTTAGTCTTTTATAATCATTGCACAGCTGATTGTAATCTGTTTCTAAATTAAATACTACACTGGTCTACAGTACTCCATGAACACCTAGGAGCCCTATCACTAAAGAGTGTTGTGATGTTGCAGCTAATGTGTAGATAGCACCAGGGCCGGCCCAACCATTAGGCAAGCCAAGCAGCGTCCTAGGGCGTAAACCTCTGGAGGGTGTCAAAGAGCAGAGCATTCAAAGCTAAACAATAGATTTTGACCAGCAACGGGAGTGTAAGCCTTAAAGTTTGTCCAGGGTACCAACTCTGGGGCTGGGACTGGATAGCACCCAAAACGTTTGGTGCAATACCAACACATGAACTGTTCGGGACATGGAAAGCATATTCCCAGCAGTTAACGTGGTGCACACTGCCCTGACGTGGCCTAAAAATTGCAAGGGTGCCCTTACCTCCACCTTGCAGTTAGCTCTCTGCCCCTAGCCTGCCCACTTAGCACCCCAACACACGAAGCACAGTTAATGTGGAAATCGGACTGCACAAACAGTGCTCGTCCTGTGCTAACAGTAACCGTGAATCATGGTGTGAGGTTAGCTCATGCTGTAACCTGCACTATCTGCTTAGCACCCTTTAGTAAAAGGCCCCCCATAGAAATCAGGGATTTTACAGTGGTGATTTTCTATCAAATAATGTCAGGTTGTCAACCTGGAACCACCTGTCATAGGCCTGGAAACGTTTTGAATTTGCTTCCTTTTTCCCATTGCAGCTGGAATGGAAGGTAGGATGCTTCCTAACCCTGGACCTGGTAACTGTTTTTTTTTATTATTTTATATATTTTTTTAGAAAATAACCAGTGGTGTCTTATATAGTGAATATTTGCTATGAGAAAATTATTTGAGGATTTAGGCACTCAGAAATCTTATAGATAAGGTACTTTGGAGGTAATTTTATAAAGGATTTTTCATACATAATTCCTTTTGTATGCACATAAAACGTTTCTTATGAAATTACCCCACAGGTAAAAGTACACATGGTGACAAGAAGATGAATACTTTCATGTGACCCAAAGATACGTGTGTTCAGGGGAGGAGTTTGGGCAGAGCACAAACAACCATAAAGTATGTACTTAAGATATAAATAGGGCATCTGATCCTAGAGTTTATTTTTAGAAATGTAGAGGTTTATTTTGAGGGCAACTAGGCAGGGTTTATTTTCTGGGCAATTCTCTCCGATTTGAGAGAATAGGTGTATTAGTGTCACTAATAGGTGTATTACTGTCACGAAAAAAAATATTTTTGCTTTTTAGGTGGATTCCATTCAATAACCCAAAAATCAATATTCTAGTGCCAGCCCCTTTCTCTGTCCTAGTAACAGCATCAGTTCCAGCCCCCCTTCTCCAAGCCCAAGTCCCAGCAACATTATCATCCCCTCTTCAGGCCTAGTACCAGCAACAGCATTGGTGCCCCCTTCTCCAAATCCAAGTCCCAGCAACAGTATCACCAGCTGATGCGTCTCCAATCCCAAGTCTCAGCATCAGCCCAGCTGTCTCCAGCATCAGACTCATCTTGTCCCCGCTCCAGCCCCCTCCTCCTACTTTTCACAGAGCAGTAGGCACTTGTGTTTTTGCTCCCCACTTTGTGCTGCTTCCTCTGGCTTTTCTGCCTGCATTGCTGCACCATTTAAAATGCAAGAACAGGCACTTCTGTTTATTGTAAGAAACAGGAAGTGCCTGTTCTCACATTTCAAGTCATTCTGAGGTGTAGGCAGAAGAGCCGGAGGAGGCAGAACAGAGCAGCGGGAGTAAAGACACAGGTTTCTGCTGCTACAGAAAGACACCAGCCGCCATGACCCACCCCAATGATATCATCTAGCCGCGATAGCAACTGCTGCTTGCCATCATCAGATGCCAGCTAAGAAGGGCAATTTTCAGGTTTTTTTGCTATAACAAGAAAGCCCAAATTTCCCATGGGGGGGTGGTTATCAGGGTTTTCTGATTATAACTGCAAATCAGAAGCCCTAATCATCAAATATTCAACCTACGCATACTTCAACCATGTACATTTATACCTGCTCCCAAGCAAGTGTAAAATGTATGTAACCACACTTCAGCCACAGCATCAACTGCTTTTGTGATGCTATCATGTAAGTGTCTGTGTGTCTTCGTAAAATATCCACAAAATAGGCCTACTTAGCCTCCTAATCTAGGTGATGTCTATAGAAACATAAAATTTGCCACTCTGGCTGTTTTGGAATTCCTGCATGTGCAAAACATCCTATGTAACCCTAGATTTCAGTTTTTATCATGCTTTTGGTAAGGTCTTAAGCCATTACAAGTTATTTCCTAATACATTTTCTGTGACATAAAGCAAAGTGATCTTATTGTGGGCAGAGTTCTAAAGGGGAAAAACCCCATCATGGAGTTCTACTAATGAAACCATTGGCACCCTTTAAAATAACATATTCCAGGAATATGATCAAATAAATTGATGATTTAGAAAACCATTAAAAATACTAAAATATTTAAATTACTAGAAATATAATTCAGGGGTCATTTACTTAGAATACTAAGCATATCATGTCACTTTAGGAAATGATTCCTTGCTTAAACTGAAAAACAAATCACAAAAGATTTTTTGCACATTTACTAGGTCTTTTAACTTTATCTGACAGTGTTTGGATGGGAGATGAGAGGAGTATATTTTTATATCCCAAGGGAGTCACTTTATGATGACTCTTTCAAAGTGAATATTGGCATTTATTTAGCCTGTGCAGAAAATAAAAAAGAACTTATAGAAGCAGGAACACAAAAACACTGGAGTCAGCAAACAGTGTTTTATTTGTTGCTTTGAATCGCTATCCCTGAAACGTGGCTAAATCCAAGTTAATTTAAAGTTTCTCTTGAGGAATTCATATCAAATTAAAGTGTTCCTCTGCAGTGATGACAAGAGCAGGGAATACATCTGAATTTTCTCTAAATTATGGTCTATTTTTATAGTCTCTTAAGATTTCCCTTTGTGGACCCCATTCTACTGTCTTTGAAAGAAAATTAATTTAACTAATGACAGCTCAGACTAAAACATCAATCAAAAGAAGAAAGAAATAACATGACAACCATTGAAGGGAGCAGCTTAGTAAGAAAGAAGGAAGATTGTTTTCTATTGCTGGTTTATGAGTACATTCCCTATTTTTTTATGTCAGCTAACTATGGGGCATGTTCACTAACATGTGCTTTTAGCATGGGGTTTGCCACACGATAAATATACTCTGTTAACAGCCTGGTACCCAACGCTAAAAATCCCATGCTAACTGGGTAGTATACATTCGTGTGGGGACTGGGCAGGTATGCATATGGGCAGTAGTATGCATTTGGGCGAGTTGGTGCAAAATGTGGGCATTGTTATGGGCGTGTGCTAATTGTGTATGTGTCATTAGCGCGGTGCACTGAACGCCTCTTCAGATGGTGATGGTAAGTACACCTGCATGCCAGTTAGCATGGTGTGGTACATTAGCAATGTGCTAAGCAGGGAGAAGGACGCACATGCCCCCAAAGGTTAGCACAGGCTTGTTTCATGGCCCCAACGCATGCTACTTTAGCAAATAACTGGTTCAAATCCTACATTTCACACCGATTAATACGCGTCCAAATTGACCAACAAGCATCAGAAACATTCCCCCAAGGACAGGGAATACCCCAAGGATCAGCCCTATCAGCCCTCCTATTTAACTTGTACCTGCAACCGATAACTAACATATTTAAAAAACACAAGATTAACCACTTTATATACGCCGATGACATCATGCTAGCTATCCCCATAACCATAAAAAACCCTACATATGACCCGCTATCCAAATGCATGGCTGAGACCTCCTCCTGGATGGAAACTAACCACCTCAGCATAAACTTCAAAAAAACCGAGGCAATGTTTGTGACAAGATCATCTATGACTGAGAACACCTACCCGGAAACAATCACTATCAACAAAACCTCCATACCTGTCAGAAAACAGGTAAAATACTTAGGAGTAATAATAGACCACACTCTCACCATGCTACCACACATAAAACAAACAGTAAAAACCATTTTCTATAAACTCAAAACAATTCAACACCTAAGGCCACTCCTAGAAACACCAGACTTTAGATCCGTAGTAGGTACACTGATCACCCCTCACTTCGACTATTGCAATAGTCTCCTAATAGGCCTCCCACAAAAAAGCACATACCTTCTTCAAAGAGCACAAAACATCTGTGCAAAAGTGATTGCTAAAGCTCGCCTAACAGACCACGTAACCCCTATACTGCTAGACCTCCATTGGCTCCCTATAAACAGCCGAATTAAATATAAAATTATCCTAACAACCTATAAACTCATAAACGACATAACCCCCTCACTCTTATCCACATTACTGCAATCTCCAACTTCGACAAGGACCCTCAGACAAAACGCAGCCCACTCTCTCATCATACCAAAAACCATCCGCAAAACTAAGAACACCACTAGCTCCAGAGCATTCTCATTCACTGCTCCTACACTCTGGAACGACCTCCCTATTGAACTTCGTACCATAAGAGACCTCTTCCAATTCAGAAAAGAATTAAAGACCTACCTGTTCACTGAACACTTCGAAGTCCCCTACTACCCCAAAGCTAGCTCCACAACAAACGTGGTCACACATGCACAAACTCCCTTAATCCAAACAATGTAAACACAAGCCTGCCCCCCCTCCACACACACGCCCCAAGACGACATAAAAAGGAACTAAATTCCAACACCTACACCAATATCTGACCCACACAACACACACACCACACACTGTAAATATACATTTGTAAAAAGTTAGATGTGTTTGCTTTAATACCTACAAAGTTCTTGCTTTAATACCTAAAAGATGTTTCTGCTTTTTGTTTTTTCCTTTAATACCTACAAAGTTTATATTACTGTTCAATGTAAATAGTTGATTTCTATTGTTCTATGTAAAATGTATACAAACTGTGTACAAGACTGTTAACCTGTTATATGTAAACCGCCCTTGATCTCTGGAAGGGGCGGTATAAAAGAAATAGTTAAATAAATAAAATAAAATAAATAAATATGCCCCTATATATTATTGTATCAAAAATATTTTAATATTCACTGATTAAATATGTCTCTTAAAATATACATTGAAACACGATGGGTAAAACTTTTGAAAATGCTTCATTAGTCTCTGAGAAAACTTTATAAGCATTAAAGGGTTGATTTTATAACAAGACCCTGATGTGAGAAGTTCAAAAAAGGTCCTTATGTTAAGCCTAATTTATAAATGCATTCATAAAATAGGATCCCACATCTAGCCCCAATAGCGTGCAGATGCTGGCACATCCATTTACACTTGTCTGTGAGGACTGCATCTTTTATGAACTGCATGGAGTACCTCCAAAGGAGCATTTATACTTATCTTTATTCACGCATTTAATATACTGCCCGGACTGGAGTAACAG